>JARFIW010000078.1:72500-114556 GCA_036346225.1 Platerodrilus igneus | reverse complement strand
CCTACTAGGATTTTCTTGTTGATTGTCTTCGTATACCTTATTTCTAATAGCAAGCTTCAATATACTAATATTTGCTTTGATAATTAAAATGTGTTTCGTTATTTCATTCACTGATTTAATTAGATTCACGCATTTTACAGTTAATCTCAAAATTGCGCTACTAATCTCGGATACGGTTTCAGCATTCATGATTCTATAGAAAATCAAAATACACTACTTAATATACGTATTTCTCTATTTACGATTTATACAAAATATAATCTGACGTAAGCAAAACAACTGCAAAAAGGTTCATTCATCTGAGTTTACGGAAAACGCGTAAGCAAAACAACTGTAAAAGAAATTAGCATACAAATCAAAATAATTGCAAGCGAATTGCTTTGAATGCAATTGTTAAATAAAATCGCCTTTATTTACGTTTTTATTCAAGACGATTTTCAAGCTTGAATCGTGCATGCGATCTAAAAAATTACAGAGTTGCCTTCAGTACGTAACTATGACAAACAATTTGCTATGCAAGCATTTCCAATATTTACATACTGAAGGCAACTCTGAGCAAAACAACTGCAAAAGGAATTAGCATTCAACATCATTTTTTTCATTCAGTTGCGTTTACTACAAAAAATGTTTTGTACGACCTTTGATTTACGATGTGTACAGAAAATACATTATCATTACAGCGCAATTTTTTTCTGATTACATATGAAATATTTTAAATAAAAACAAAGCAAATTTGAAAAAAAAATGTCTCAGATTAAACCGTCTTTGTTTAATAATTTACACGCACTCATGGTTTTTAAAAAACCCAGTATTAAAAAAAACATTCTGCAGTTTTATTATATAACAGTACTTTTAAAGAATTTCACACAAATTACCTATATATGCATGTAAATTGTGTCAGCGGTAATTTAAAACTTATTCTATAAATATTACTACTTAAAGATTTATTTGCATTGCATTATTTTTAAACGAAAAATTAATTTAAAGAAAAATATCATAATTTACACGCACTCATGGTTTTTTTAAAAACCCGTTATTAAGAAAAACATTTTCCAGTACGTTGATAGTACTAAAGAATTTTTCTTATTCAGCATGATTAGCGTAAACATACACCCGCACAAATTACTATATCCCTATATATGCATATAAAGTCAATTTTTGTTAATTTTTTATGGAAAATAAATTATGCTAGCAGTAATATAAAACGAAATTAATCTAATTTAGGTTTTATTATGCGCCTTCTTGCAATTTCTTTTTCAGTCAATGAATCTAATTCATTATTTCTGCTGAGCAGTACCTATATATGCATATAAATTATGTCAGCGGTAATCTAAACGAAATTAATCTAATTTAGGTTTTTTATTATGTGCATTCATTGCAATTTCTTTTTCAGACAATGAATCTAATTCATTATTTCTGCTGAGCAGTACTTTTAAAAAAATTTCTTATACAGCATAAAATCGCGTAAACACACAATTACCTATATTTGCATATAAATTATGTCAGCGGTAATCTAAAACGAAATTAATCTAATTTAGGGTTTTATTATGTGCATTCAATGCAATTTCTTTTTCAGACAATGAAACTAATTCATTATTTCTGCTGAGGTATAATTATATTCGCTTACATACTGTTTTGTTCATTAGAATAGATTACAGAGCTGAATTTTTTCAGAAAACGATGCAAATTTTTAATTTTTTCTAACAAATCAGTATTCAATCAGATCTCTTGTATAATTATTAGCTACTATTACTAGCAACTTTTAAAAAAATGAGTAACTTATCATCAATCACAAATTGTAATAGTACCAACGTAAAAATTCTAGAGCAATTTATATTACATTCTGACGAAGACGTGATTAAAGAAGTTTTTGGTTGTTCTTCGTCACAACTAGACACTGCTGCTATTTTTGATAGTGACGTAATAGATATATCACGGTAAGTGCTTTTTCACATTTATACATGTGTTTTAAAACACTACTAATTTATAAGTTACATTAGATCAAAAAACCATTCTGGAAATTCTGAGGCTATCATCGGATCGTTGACACACTCTAATCCTCTCAGAAACATCAGGTAGTATACAAAAAGAAGAGGTGAACCTACAATAATCTTTTATGTTATGCTCGCAGATCAGGCAAAAACATGTCGGCTATGAAAAAGTTATGTACAGAATCTAATATGGCTGTTTGCTGTGAAGATGACAAATCCTACGAAGATGATACAGTAGAGTTGCTTAACGCATTTAAAAAGCGTGGAGAGAAGCTACTGCGTCGTATATATTTGGAGCTAGAAATAATAAAGCAAAAAAGAGAGGAACTAACAGCGAGGGAGCAGCAGATACTTCAAGAACGGGAGTTAATAAATACTTTTTTATTTATAAATAGTTAGATCAAAATATTCAACAATTTGTAAAATAAAAAAGTATTTTATAAAAGTTTCTCTTTTGAAACAAGACTTTCTCTAAACAAGGTAGTAAACTTAAAGTAAAACGCACATAAATCAGAACTCACTTTAATTTAATACATAATTCTTTATACAATCGACTTAGATGTGTTATAATAATAAACTAATTTCTTAAATTAGTGACATATTATTCTGAAAATTCTATGTTGACAGTTAGACCGATCGATCCCTTACTAGTTATGTATACGTGTTTGTTCGAGCCAATACTTTCATTTAATTGTTTCACTCCATGTGCTTGAATGTATTCAAAATATCTCAATGGCAAAATACTCTTGAACTCTTCTGTTTCCACTAATACTCTTTCTCCATATTTTGTCTTGATTGTTTCCACTTTTAAAACTTCAAACCTCTTATTCACTACAATATCTTTTGAATTTACATAAGGTTTGCGATATGTGGTTTTATTAAAAGTATTAAAATCCATATTGCTTTTCTTTGACTAATTAACTTAATATTAGGAGCAATCTCCTTTTATAGCAGATTACCACCATCTGCGTACTTTGCCAACCCACTTTTTAACCTATCACAAGAGTGAACACATTTTGAATTGAAACCGGCCCATGTGTATTTGCAGCCTCTAAACATAAATCAGAATCCACTTTAATTAAACACAATTGACTTGAATGCGATATTTTGCATCTGTCATACTTTATAACTTCTAGCTAGAAAACCAAATTCAAAACATCTACACACATTTTTTCTGCACTTACATTATTCAACATACGTGTGTTTTGAAGTATGTATGTTCCATTGAAAGTAATATAAAGCCGATCCTAATTCAAAACGTGCCCACAAGTATTTTACATTTGAAAAGAATTCAGGTTTTCACATTTTACATTAAAAGTATATAACGCCGATCCTAATTCAAAACGGTGCACGTGTAACTTCTCGCTAGAAAACCGAATTCAAAACAGCTACACACATTCTTCTCTGCACTTACATTTTTCAACATATGTGTGTTTTGAAATATCTTTCATTGAAAGTAATATAAAGCCGATCCTAATTCAAAACGTGCCCACAAGCATTTTACATTGAAAGTATATAAGAATTCATGTTTTCACAACTATTTTACATTGAAATGTTTTCACGACTATTTTACATTGAAATTATATAGGGCCGATCCTGATTCAAAACGTGACAGACGTATTCTACACATGGAAAATACGTCTGTCGCGTTTTGAATTAGGACCGGCCTTACCTACCTACTAACTTTGCCTGACTAGCTCAACGAAATTTATGGATTTTTCAAAATGAAATAAAACGCAGCACTATCACAAAGCATTTATACAATATGAAATATCTTCTCTCATGCAAAAGCATTTACAACATTGTTTCTTTTAAACATAAAATAATTTCTAAGAAGTTTTTGGTACAAAATTATTGTTTCTTACCTTATATTATATTTACTAAATTAAACTTACTCTTTTATGCTATTTACAGCAAATTAAGGGCATTTTTATTTAAACTGTATTGATTATTAACAAGTAAAATAAACGGCTTTGTATTAAAACGATCGATTTTTACGTTTGCATCTAAATACGTTTTACGGTATCTTATTGTTAATTATTGTTATATATACGACTTACGTTACTTGTTATTTATTTACAATTTACTTATATAATACAGGATGATTATTTATACACACGCAATCTGCATTTTTGCATTGTACATCAGTAAATAAAGGTACGCTTGTATTATACAGGGCGTAACCCTGAAATTAGAGAAAATTCAATTTTTTCCGAATTCGGATTTATTTTTAGAATTAGGGTTTCAATGACCTCTCGTGACCCAGTTTTTTTTTTTTTTTTTTAAAATTTTTTTTTTTTTTTTTAATTTTTTTAAAAAATTTTTTAGGGAAAAAAAAAACCCAGGGGTTTTTTTTTTTTTCCTTTTTTTTTTTTTTTAAATTTTTTTTTTTTGGGTTAAAACCCAAATTTTTTTTCCCTTTTTTTTTTTTCTTTTTTTTTTGGTTTTCCCCTTTTTTTTTTTATTTTTTTTTTAAAAAAAAATTTTTTGGGTTTTTTTTTTTAAAAATAATTTTTTTCCCCTTTTTAAAAATTTTTTGGGGTTTCCCAAAATTTTGGTTTTAAAAAAAGGGCCCCTTTTTTTTTGGGGTTTTTTTTTGGTTGGGTTTTTTTTTGGGGCCCCCCCAAAAAAATTTTTTTTTTTGGGTTTTTAAACCCTCTTTTTTTTTTCCCCTTTTTTTCCCAATTTTTCCCTTTTTTTTTTCCCCCCTTTTTTTTTAAATTTTTTTTTTTCCCCTAATTTTTTTTTTTTTTTTGCCTTTTTTTTCCCCCTTAAAATTTTTTAAATTTTTTTTTTTTTTTTTTTTTCCCCCCCTTTTTTTCCCAATTTGTTTTCCTTTTTTTTTTTAAATTTTTTTTTTTTGCTTTTTTTTTTCCCAATTTTTTTTTTTTTTTTTTTCCCTTTTTTTTTTTTTTTTTTTTTTTTTTTATTTTTTTTTTTTTTTTCCAAAAATTTTTTTTTTTTTTTTTTTCCCCCCTTTTAAATTTTTTTTTTTTGGGAAAATTTTTTTTCCTTGGTTTTAAATTTTTTTTAAAAAAATTTTTGCCCTTTTTTAAATTTTTTTTTTTTTTTAAATTTTTTTTTTCCCCTTTCCCCTTTTTTTTCTTTTTTTTGGCCCCAAATTTCCTTTTGGGCCTTTTTATAAATTTTGGGTTTTTTTTTAAAATTTTTTTTTTAAAAAATTTTTTTAATTTTTTTCCCTTTTTCCCCAAAACCCTTTTTCCCCCTTTTTCCCTTTTATTTCCCTTTAAGGTTAAAAAAGGGTTTTTTTAAAAAATTTTTTTTTTTTTTCCACCCCCCCGGGTTTTTTTTAAAAAAAACCCAAATTTTTCCCCTCCCCCTTTTTTTAAAACCCCTTTTAAAAATTTTTTTTCCCCTTTTTTTAAAAATTTTGGGGGTTTTTTTTTTTCCCCCCCTGGGGTTTTGGGCCCGGGTTACCTTTTTAATTTTTTTTTTTTTTTTTTAAAATTTTTTTTTTTTGTTTTTTTTCCCCCCCCTTTTTTTCCCCCAAAACCCCCCCCAAAATTTTTTTTTTTTTCCCTTTTAATTTTTAAAAATTTAAATTTTTTTCCCCCCCGGGTTTTTTTTTTTTAAAATTCCCTTTTTTGTTTTTTTTTTTTTTTTTTTTTAACCTTTTTTTTTTTTTTTTTTTTTTTTTTAAAAAAGGGTTTCCCCCTTTTTTTTTGGGGCCCAAAATTTTTCCCCCGGGGTTTTTTTTTAAAAAGCCTTTTTTTTTTTCCCTTTAAAAATTTTTTTTTTTTTTTTTTTTTTTTTCCTTTTTAAAATTTTTCCCCCCTTTTTTTTTAAATTTTTTTAAAAAAGAAAATTTTTTTTTCCCGGGGTTTCCCCCAAAAAATTTTTTTGGGGTTTTTTTTTTTTTCCCCTTTAGAAAAAAATTTTTTTTTAAAAATTTTTTTAAAAAGGGGTTCCCAAAAAAAACCCCCCCTTTTTGGAAAAAAAAAAAAAAATTTTAAAAATTTTTTAAATTTTTTTCCTTTTTAAAAAAATTTTTTTTAAAATGGTTTCCCCCGGTTTAAAATTTTTTTTTAAATTTTTTTTTTTTTTTTTTTTAAAATTTTTTTTAAAAAATTTTTCCAAAAAATTTTTTTTTAAAATTTAAAAATTTTTTCCCCTTTGGTTAAATTTTTAAAAATTTTTTTTAATTTTTAAAACCTTTTTTAAAAACCTTAAAATTTTTGTTTTTTTAAAAAAAAAAAAACCCCCAAAAAATTTTTTTTTGGGGGGGTTTTTAAAAAATTTTTTAAATTTTCCCGGGGTTTTTTTTTTAAAATTAATAAAATTTTTCCCCTTTGGGGGAATTTTTGGGGCCCCCCCCCCGGGGAAAAATTTTCTTTGGGCCTTTTTTTTTAAAAAACCCACCTTTGGGGGTTTTGTTTTTAAAACCCCAAAAAAAAAAAAATTTTTTTTAAAAAAATTGGGAAAAGGGTTTAAAACCCGGGGAAAAAAAAATTTTAAAATTTTAAAATTTTTAAAAATTTTTTTTAAAAATTTAAAAAAAACCAAAAATTTTTTTAAAAATTTTTTAAAAATTTTTTAAAAATTTTTTTTTTTTTTTAATTTTAAAAATTTTTTTTAAATTTTTAAAAAAAATTTCCGGGGGGGTTTTTAAAGGGTTTTAAAAAAAAAATGGGGTTTTTTTTAAAAAAAAAAAAAAAAAAATTTTTTTGTAAAAAAAAATTTTGGGTTTTTTTTAAAAAAAAAGGGGAAAAAAAAAAAAAAAAAGGGGAAAAACCCTTTTTTTTTTTAAAAAATTTTTTTTTGGGGGAAAAAAAATTTTAAAAAAAAATTTTTTAAAAAAAAAAAATTTTTAAAAACTTTTAAACTTTTTTTTTTTTTGTTCGGGCCAAAAATTTTTAAAAAAAAAAGAAAAAAAAACTGAAGGAAAAAAACCTTTTTTTTAAAAAAAATAAAAAATTTTTTTTTTTTTTTTTCAATTTTTGGCAAAAAAAAAAAGGGGAAATTTTTTAAAAAAAAAAAAAACCTAAAAAAATTTTAAAAAAAAAAAAAACCCCTTTTTTAAAAAGGGAAAATTTTTAAAAATTTTTTTTTAAAAAAAATTTTTTTTTAAAAAACCAATTTTTTTTTTAAAAAAAAATTTAAAAAAAATTTTTTTTTTAAAAAAAAAAAAGAAAAAATTTTTTTTCCCCCAAAAAAAAAGAATTAAAAAAAACCAAAGAAAAAAAAATTTTTCCCCCTTTTTTTTTTTTAAAGTTTAAAGGTTTGTTTTTGGAATTTTTAAAAAATTTAAAAAAAAAATTTTTTTCCAAAAAAAAATTTTTTTTTGGGGTTTTAAAAAATTTTTAAAAAAAAAAAAAAATTTTAAAAAAAAAATTTTTTTTTTTTTTTAAAAAAAAGTTTTTTTTTGGGTTTAAAAAAAAAAAAAAATTTTTTTTTTTTTAAAAAAAAAAAAAAAATTTTTTTTTTTTTTTTTTTTAAAAAATTTTTTAAAAACCCAAAAAAAAAGGGTTTTAAAAACCCCCAAAAAAAGGAAAATTTTTTTTTTTAAAAAAAAGGGTTTCTTTAAAAAAAAAATTTTTTGGTTTGTTTTCCTTTTTTTCCAAAAAGGAAAAAAAATTTTTTTTTTAAAATTTTAAAAATTTAAAAAAAATTTTAAAAAATTTTTCCAAAAAAACCCCAAAAAAAAAACCTTTTAAAAAGGGAAAAAAGGGCCCCTTTTTTTTTCCCCCTTTTTAAATTTTTTTTTTTCCCCTTTTTTTTTAAAAAAAAATTTTTAAAAAAATTTTTTAAAAAAAAAAAAAATTTTTTTTTTTTATAAAAAATTTTTGGAAAAGGGCCAAAAAATTTTTTTTTAATTTTTTTAAAAAAAAAAAAAAAAAAAATTTAAAAAAAAGGAAATTTTTAAAAAAAAAAAAATTTTTTTTTTTTTAAAAAAAAAATTAAAAAAAAATTTTTTTTGGGGAAAAAAAAAAAAAAAAAGAAAAAAAAAAAAGGAAAAAAAAAAACCCAAAGGAAAAATTTAAGGAAAAAAAGGGAAACCCAAAAATTTTTTAAAATTTAAAAAATTTAAAAAAATTTAAAAAAAAAAAAAAAAAAATTTTAAAGGGGTTTTGGAAAATTTTTAAATTTTTTTAAAAAAAAAAAAAAAAATTTTTTTTTTAAATTTTTTTAAAAAAAATTTTTTTTTTTTTTAAAAATTTTTTAAAATTTTTAAAAAAAAAAAAATTTTTTTTTTGGAAAAAAAAATTTGGTTTTTTAAAAATTTTTTTTTTTTAAAAAAAGAATTAAAACCATATGTAAGCAATTGATACATTTGTACAGGTTCATTCGCCAAAAACCTCCATAAAATTAATTGATATCTTTTATGTTGGTTAGCGTTTAAGATTTGCCTATACATTTGTCGGATGTCACAAACAAAAACATAGGAATGAGCCCTAAATTTTAATAATATTGGTGATATATCACCTTGGATACTAAGTCCTGCTACTTGAATATCATTTACAGAAATTTCAGTTTTGGCCTTCGCAGAGGCGTCAAAAACCACACAAATCTTTGATCGATTACCTTCCGATTTGACCACGGCATGATGAGGTATAAAATAACAATCACTTCTGGCAGGCGAGAAACGAATGCGATTCATATGACCTAAATCTAGGTACTGTTGCATAAATTTATTATATTGAACACGTAAATCAGGATTGGCCAATAATCTACGTTCTAACGAAAATAGTCGCCGTAGTGAAATAGCATAGGAACCTTTAAAAATATGAATTATATTATTAAAGGGTAAATCCACGACAAAACGTTCGGACTCAGTACGCGTATATGTAGTTTCAAATACTTTATTTGCTCTTTCTTCTTCCGGAGAAATATGGTGCTTGGTAGGGGTTTCCTCAATCTCCCAAAATCGTCTAAGGGCTTGATTGATCGAATTCTCTAAAGCAACAAAAAACGCCTGGACAGTATCAGACTGCAGACTTTGGACTGGACCCAGAATTGTCCAACCGAAAATAGTATTAATAGCAGCTGGTTGTAAAATTTACCTTGAATGATACCACCATTAACAATAAAGGGGTATACGTCGGCTCCTAGGAGCATGTCAATTTGACCGAGTTCATTCCATGCTGAATCGGCAAAGTGTAGACCATTAAAATGTGCAAAGTTGTTTGCAACTTCAGTTCTAGGTAAATCTTATAAATCGTTGATAAAATAAAGGTTGTGATTTCTAAAGATTGTTTATTGTCAAGTATGGAACGTATAGTACAACTAGTAGCACCCCGATTGGCAGCTGCATTCGTTTGACCAAGGCCATAGATGGGGACTTGGAAACGACGTATTGGTAACATTAACTTACTTGCACATTCGTGACGTATAAAACTAGCTTGTGAACCAGGGTCAAGAAGAACTCTGATTGCCTTAAAGCTACCAGCTCCGTCTTGAACTTCTACGAGAACAGTAGAAGGTAAAACAGTAACTCCCTCACGAAGATCTGCTGTTGACGATAGGGCCTGAGTTTGAATCGATGAAGAGGATTGCGATTTAGTACGTTCGGGGGGCTGCGCTTAAACTTCAGAATGAAGTAAGCTGTGGTAAAACCTTCCACAAGTACGACAAGTAGATTTTGATTTACGTTGCCTGAACGCACGAGAACGTAAGCAATTAACACAAAGTTTTAAACCTTTTATACTATTCAGGCGGTCAGACGGCACCTTTGCCAGAGGAGACAAACACTGATAAATAGAGTGATTGCTCATGCAGACTGGACGGGATCACCTGGTTCAGAAGTGTGCGCATCGTTAGAAATATTATATTTATCAAATGACACTAAATGAAAACCAACATTTGGTTTATAGGAAACCCTCGCAGGTGTGTACTTAGCTGTAGTATTCTGTATTGTATTTGAGTATGCAACACTGGACGCTGAGGAAACGTTCGCTAATGCACTGCATTGTTGTAATATAAATTTCTTTAAAATATCGAATTCTGGCGTTCTTTTAGGGTCGGACTGTAACTCGAACCTTTTGCGAGTGCTAGGATCAAGCATTTCAAGGAATAAATCGACCAGAACAAATTTCCATTCGTCACTAAGATATCCTAAATCTTTAAGAACGGCTAGGTTTTCAGAAAAGGAATCCACAAGTAACCTAAGTATCTTGTGATTTTCGGATTTTAAAAACGGCAAGGATTTAATAGCTTCCATTGAAGCGTTGCTAGTAATCTGGGGTTGTTGTATCTATCTTTGAGGGTTTCATATGCAATTTTATATTTGAGAACATAATGGTATGGTTTTTAGTAATTGAAGGCACATTTTGAACTGAGGTTAACAAATAATTGAATCTTTCAATATCTGACAAAGAAGAATTGTTATGGATCAAGCAACCAAAAAGATCTATGTAAGATTGCCAGGAACAGAAATCACTCTTAAAAGTTCCCAAACTTAAAGGTTGTAGTTTAGCATTGAGGTTTTCTGTTCTTCAAGTACCGGTGGTTGTAACGTGTCTAATATAAATAAGCAATTAAAGTAAGATGTATCTACCTCTTTCCTAATATTTTGATATAATTGTTCTTCCACTTTAGAAGAATTTGAAAGAACTGGGATCAATACCGCATTAAAATTTTCATATGCTTGTGACAACGTTTTACATTGAATTTTAAACAAGTTTATAGATTCTGGATGAGCGTTTAATGCATTACCCAAAACAGAAAATTCGTTGACATGATCTTTATAAAGATTAATTTGGTAACGTCGGACTTTTTAGGAGGCATTTTAAGCTTATTGAATAGAACACTATAAATCGTCAAATGTTTGTTAACAGAAATATAGGCACTATAAACACTCGCAATAATAACTGCCTGTGGAAAAGGGACAGACAAATAATCGATAAATGCTGGAAATTGCTAGTCAAGCTCAAGGATAACTTGAGGTCTTAACGTGTGTACTCAACAAAACGAAGAATTGTTATCTTTATCTATGTTTTAATATGTTGCTATGGTAACGAAGCACACAGCGTTAGGGTAGCAGAAAGCCTTTGGTTTCGATATGTATTTGTATCCTATAGAAACGCAAATGTTTCATAAATATTTAATTACAATGTAAGCTCGTCGTTGTTTGAAATCGTTAAAATAGAAATACTTTTAATTTTATTAATATCTACGAAACACATTGAAACTTATGTTTGACGTGATATTGGTGAGATAATTCCGGCACAAAACTTGATTCTTAAACAATACACGTTTGTTGATACGGCAAATTTTTGGGAATTTTTTAAAATAAAAAAAGGATGTACTTATCATAGGACTAATTCAGATATGGCGCGATAGGACCAAATAGTTAGACTTAGGCTAGAAATGATAGCTAGTGGTGTTTTTATATAAAGTAATCTGTACTAGTTAAACAAGTTAATTACTTGAAGGACCACCTCGATATTTATGGTTTCGAGGAACACCTTGTTATACATGAATACACTGAGAAAAGTAATTTGGTTGATACAACCAATTCTGTTGTTTTGAAGAGTAAAGCATTTGATCAAGTATTTTTTAGTCGTTCTAAACGAAACTATATTCACTTAACCGCTTGTAGATGGTTAAACTAACATCAAAAATTAGTTGACTTAAATTTGTTTGTTTGAATGCATAATAACAGTTGGTTAATAAAAGAATGCAAAAGTAAATTTCATTGAACATCAGTCGTATTTAATGCAAACTAATATTGTCAACAAATTTCATATTTTAGTCCAATACTACATTGTGTTGAAAAAATCAATTTTAGCTAAATGAATGCTGGAAAAAGTGTCAAATAAACACGTTTTGTAACAAAATTTAACATTGAAACAAACGTACTATAGCTTGTTGATTTAAATAAACTACGGTGCGAAATCAAACGTCGAGGTTATTTGTTGAACGCAACGGTATTTATAGGCTTCCGATGCTGCGTATTGGATGTACGGCACGCCACATTATATCTTTAATATACTGCTACCCTTCGACTGCGACACGTCAACATGGCGTCAAACGTTACTTCGCATTGTTTATTGTGTTAGTTTCCATAAAAGTATTTCAACCAATTATAAAAATACATGGAAGATAAATTTAGTATGCTGTACTATGTTTAAACAAAATCTTTTCGTCTAAAAACACGTATGTACCTTCTTATAAATTGGTCTCATTGCCCATAACTAAATTCCGTTGGTTTTAGCATTCAACTACATAAGCGAACGTCTAACTTCAAAGACCCATGGCAACCTCAAGAAACAAACAAACTTTCATAATCAGTATCGGTTTTATAAAATTCAAGTGGAAGCTAAACTGAAAATTATGCACGATGAACTAGAGTTAATGTAACATTCAAGGTGATTTGATTCAATATCCAACTTCATAATTTGACCGAATGAAGTTATTTTAAATCAAAATTTTTTTAAATCTGTTAGGGATGAACAAATGCATTTGTTGATCCCCAAGTTGAATTAAAAAATTTATTAAAATAACTTTATTAAGTCGGAATCGATTAAGCTGGATATTAAATCAAACTACCTTGGATGTTTAAACTAATTCTATTTCTAAACAATGCACAACGCTGAAACGAATATTTTTATACAGTGAAACAAATTTTTTATATATATAGCTGGCCTCACGCATGGGCGTCAGTGAAACGTATTTATTGTTCCAAAAATCTTCCGACACAACTAGTGGTCTATTCCTGGGTAGAGCAGTGAGAAGTGGGGGAGTCAAATTTTGTTTGCAGATCGAACTTAAGCTAAATCAAATAGGCGCCACCAAGTCATGATGTAATCACGATAATTGCATAGCATAGTTCTAAGGGCGGACGTGGAGACCCAAAGAAAAAAAGATCACCTTTGCTGACAAAAGCCTGTCTTAATAAAATAAGACGCAGCTCCTGTAAGAAATTGTGATAGTTAAATAAATAAAAAAGTGGGACACCATTTGTGTCCTGCAAAAATACATAAAGAAAAAATAAAAAAAGTATTTCCAATGTAACATTGGCATCAATTTATTACTCAGAAGGGTTTTAGCTTTATGTAATAAGATTTGATCACACTTGATCAAAATAAAAAACCTTTAATCTTGAACCAATTGTTTACTAAAAGATCTCTTTTAAAATAATATAACTTGTAACAAAAAATTTAATCTTTAGCTGCATCAATATTAAAATTTTAACTTTCATGTTTGTCTTTATTATTTTCAATCAAACACTTTACATTAAAACATGAACTAGTTGTACAAACAGGGTTCTGACCTGGGCAGATCTTTTCAGGTAGACAACAAATTAATAGCTCCTAACAATATTAGCATTTGAGCTTTCAAAATTATGTATACTAATTTTAATGTAGGTAAAGCTGATCATAAAAATATACATGTTTACATATATTGTACTAAAGCTGTTCAAAGCATTTGCTTTTAAAATAACATGTGTTAGCTATACAAAGTAGAAAAATATGACGTCAGTAACACCTGTTGACATTACTGACGATTCATATGAAACAAAGCATGTTGTTTTTAGAACGTTAAATCAATGAACTTTCGTTTTACTACTGATAAATCCAGCTCAACAATTAGTTAAAACTTTTTCAGTGTACATGTATTACGCATCAAAGCAAGTTAACGTGTTCCAAATTTTGAAACACATAAAAAGAACTTATAGCTATCTACGAACCAAAACTGTAATTGTCGCATAGTGACAAATGAAGACGGGATCACCATTCTTCAAGCAACGATAACAGCGTTTGCAATTTGAAACCAATTCATCCAAACCAACTTCTATAATTCCTGCGTTCCACGTGTCGAATCAAATCCTGTCGCCTTACATTCAGCAGCAATCGTACTCTCAAAGTTGAATTACGTCACCTTCTAAAGGTAGCATCTTACATGTGTTTTACTGTGTCCTTGTGTGTCTTTAAAAGTTGCATCCTACTTGTCGCGCTAAATAAATTATCTCAAATTATACAAGTTCGCAAAATATATACATTACCGACCGTTATTCGAAGATATCCTATCTATTTAAAATGGATTCGCAGATTGCCGGCCTCCAACCAAGGGAACATGTTGATATCTCTATCACTTGTGGCCGACTATCTTATAACCAGCTCGGGCGGTCGCGCCGTCAGGAGGGGAACAATCAAACAGAGATGTGCTTGTAAATAGCTTTATACGACACAGATATCTGAATATAACTAGATTATTAAAGGACGATGCAGGCTTAGCGTATTACTTTTGAAGTTGAATGCAAATTATTATTGTTATTAATAAAATTGTTACATTATTCTTGAAATTATATTGCAAAAATTATTATTAATAAAATTATTACACTATTCTTGAAATTATATGCAAAGAATTATTATCGAAAATAACATTGTTACAACGCAACGAAATGATTGATTTGACAGCTAAATGTTTCAATTGAACACAATAAAAGTTTGATTAAATTAAAAATGTTATTACTTCAACCTTTATTAGCCACTTAGCTAATAATTATTAACTGTGCTCAACATATGGGTTAGTTAAACCAATGACGCTTTTTGGTTAGTGGAAAAATTTGAATTGTTCGTTTTAATGCTGCAAACCCTTTCAAGTACTGAACTCGTGTATTTACTTCAATGATTTTTATATGTAAGTGGGATATTGAGCGTGTTGATCTAACATAACAGTTTATTTGATAAAAGTATTAAATAATTCAAATCAAACATACAAGCAATTGAAGGAACGATACCTAACATTCAAGTTACATTAATAGCGATTTGAGTAAATGCCATAATTATTGTGGTACAAATTTAGGTTTGTTGGCTTCAAAATCGATTTTCCAACATTTTATTATGTTCTATATAATGCATGTAGATCACTGTTTATATACAAACCAAAATTCTAATTGAATCAACTAATTTTCAGTTGAAGCAACAAAATTCTTTTTTCAGTGTACGAGCTTTGTAATATTTACCTAATCAACCGTCCGTCGAGGGTCTGTAAAGACCAGTCAAGACGGTTAATTAAGGCCAGGCAGACTAAACTCAGCGGCGTAGGTCGTGGTTCAAACTCATGACTAAAACCTTGCTTGTACTTACCAAATATGCGATATGGATAAAAATCATCAATACATATATTAACAATTTTATAATAAACATGGGCGCCAATCAGCGGAAAGGCACTGATACCTAATAAAAGTAATCATGAAATAAACTCGTAGTTTAGAAAAAGCAATAACATTTTATTATACCATCGACTGTCAGGAAAAGCATATATAAACAAATAAATAAACAGTCTGGAACTCGAAATGCAATCAGGCCTACAGGGCCCACTATTCCGACATAAAATAACGTAACTCTATCTAACCTAATTGTTATCTTGGGACGTGCACGTCGTCACATATACCTAACCTTAGCCTAATTGATTAACTTAATACCTTTAATTAATTTAACAAAAGCACTTTGAAACACAACTATGCAATACCGTCCTTTCAACACGGTATCCGTATGTACAAATTAAATCAAAGATTCCAGGGGTTAATACCGCATGCTCTCTTCACTGATTAGTTCCGGAACACGCGACGTAATTTACTGTCAATATAACTCACCACAAAAGCAGACCGACCTATAGATCGCAACAACAGCTCCCGCACCCCGTCGTTAGCGTCTATGTAAAATTAATTAACGGGGGTTGCTTTGTTCAATTCATATAAATGTAACATGTGCTGTTAACATGTGCTGTAACCGAATGGTGAAACAGCCATCACAAAATAAAATCAGTCTTTCCTTACCATTCAATAATGGTCTACATAAATCGATGTAGTATCAAAATGAAATTTATAGCAACGGGTTACTTGCATTATTAAAAATAAATGTCCTCTCAAACAAAATAAATACTTACGTGTTCTAAGCAACACTCAAACACGTCTTCACCCCAAGACACACATCAAAAAAAAGCCCGGAATCCTTGCCGTTTCTTTACATCTGCCCACATTCCTGCAAACCCCAATGAATTCGTCCGGCCCTGCGGCCCACCATATGTTTAAATACCAGAAACTAACCCTCTCAATACATTGTATTGTAAATATTATGCGATCCCAGGTACCGTAGATGTAAAACGAAAGCTTTTTAAAATATAGAAGCATTCGCTTGTTGAGATTATTCCACCACCGTCTATGCAGGCTTTGTAACCCGTACATATAATAATTCAACCACGGTTCGTGAAATATACAAGTAATAATTAAATTGTTCAACTGATAATAATCTAAGTTTTAGTACGCAGTAGCGTAACATTATATAAGAAATAATGATACAATTTTATGCTCAACAAAGCGATTGAAAATCGGGTTGTTACAGCTTGATTAATCACAATTGTAATAATCTAAATGCAAAACATAATAAAAGACAAATATCTTGTTTTAACATGATGTGAAGGCACTTGCCATTGTTGATTGGAAAACATGTTTCTTCGCGTGTACGTCTACAGTTCACAACGTTCCGAGAGTGAATGTTAATGTTAATAGATAGCGTCGACTTTAGATTTGCACTGTATTGTTGTCACATCGCGCACAATACACTTAAAGTTACGAATAAAGTTTTTGCACAATTTATTTGCAGAAACGCATAATTTATAGTCTTGCATGACGGAATATTATTTATTACACTTTTGTCTATTTATGTACAAGCTGGCGGCACAATATACACGTTTACATAACACAAATTTATATTTAATAGGACATTAAAAACGTACTGACCAACTAAGTATACACGAGAGATTTATATACGACATTTTGATATAGACTAACTCTGTACTTCATCAGTGGTCTTATATATACCCTGAATTAAATAGATGATTCATACTCCGGTATATGCTAAAAAGTTCGAGGCTTTTGTAGAATATACATTGCTTTATATTACTTTCAATGGAACATACATACTTCAAAACACGCATCATCATCATTAGGTCTTCAGTCCTAGAACTGGTTAGACGCGTACCATCATTGTTCCCTATTCTGAACTAACCTACAGATTTCCCTGAAATATGCACAGTTTGCATCTATAACTGTCTGATCTAGGTCTACATCTACCTCTTTTTTCCTATCTCTGCCAAAAATGCCTTAGAACGTATTCCGCCCTACTATTTCTCTTTTTCCCCAAATATCCTTGTTCCCCTACTATTTCTGTAACTTATTTGTTGTTTTCTTTGTCTGTCCATGCTATCGTCCTCATACATCTGAAGCACAGCATTTCAAAAGGCTGCTACCGTTTTTCTGTCTGCGTTTCAGACTTTACATATTTTATAGGCATACTGTGCTGTGCTCCACACATATGCTTTCACAATTTTCTTCTTATTCTATGTTTGTTGTCTTTCCTCATAGGCGATGTTCTTTCTTGTTAGATGCAGTTCGATCACTTTCTATTGTTTTACAGTTATATGCCCTATTTTTCCGATTGCCTTCAATTTGTGTTGCGACCTGGGATCGGCTTTCTTTAGGTAGTCAATACACTTAACGTGAAATCAGCTGATTAATTTTTATTGGTGAATTTTATATAAATTCAATAACTTGGAATTGGAAAACATTTTTTAACATGTTTCTATTTATACAACTGAGAGGATGGTTATTAAAGAAGTGTGCGATTGCATTATTGAAAGGCTTAAGTAGTCGTTTTTTATATTTATTTTGAGGGGGAAAATTCATAATGATTTAAGTTACCTCTTTGGTAGATTTTAACATGGTTCTGAGGCGACTCTATGACGGGTTTACACTTGTCACATACCAATGTTGTTCTATGAAGATTGTATATGGATCTGAGGCGACCCTATGGCGGGTTTACACTTGTCAGATACCAATACTGTTCAACGGAGATTGTATATGGTTTTGAGGTAACCTTATTGTGGATTTATACTTGTCAGATATCAATGCTGTTTTACAAGGATTGTTAATATGCTTATTTTTATGTAATTAGTTATTTTATGTATAAATAGAAATCATGTATGTAGGCTGTATTTCATGTTATTATTGCAAGGAAAACCCAGGAAAAACTTGCAATGCTACCTAGATATTGTGGGCATTTGATTATCATTTGTTATTTCTTTTAGTAATTGTTTACTGAAAGTCACGGATTCGTTTGCAACTCAGTTATTTTTATGTAGGGTTATATAAGCAGCTTCTTTGATTTTGCGGTTTGGTGGTTTTCTTCTTTTTCTTCTTTTCTTCTTTTCAGCTCGTTCCCTTTCTATTGTTTTCTAATTTTATACCCTATTTTACCGAGATTCAGTGAAGGAGGTTAAGCAACCTGTGGCTACCAAGATCCCCCAACACTTAGACATTTGCCGAAATAATGGTTTTCCAGTAAATCCTTTCACACACTTAACATTATTCGAGAATATTGCCCAACCAATTCTTGTAGTTACATATAATAATCATCATGTTTAAGCACAGTTATCTTTTCGTCATTAGTTTATCCATCTTGGGATTGGTTGGATGCGTACCTCCATTGATTTCTATTCTGGGCTAGCCTACACATCTCCCTGAAACCTCTAGAGCCTACATCTTTTACTATCTGTGTGCAGTAGTCTAATCTAGGTCTGCCTCTTCTTCTCTTTTTTCCTATCTCTGCTTCTAATATATTCCGCACTATTCCCTCATGCCGTAGTATGTGGCCTATCATCCTATCTCTCCTATTTTTTACCGTTTTCCACATATTTCTTTCTTCCCCTACCATTTTTAGTACCTCTTCGTTCTTAACTTTGTCTGTCCATTATATCTTCATCATACGCCTGTAACACCACATTTCAAAGGCTTCTACCTTTTTCTTGTCCGCTTCTCCTACTGTCCAGGCTTCACAGCCGTACAGTGCTGTGCTCCACACATATGTTTTAAGCAATCTTTTCCTTGTTTCTATGTTTGTGGTCTTTGAGCACAGTAGTTGCTTTTTCTTGTTGAATGTAGCACGACCTTGTGCTAATCTTTGTTTTATATCTTTTGTGCTTTTCCCATCTTGCGTTATTTGGCTTCCTAGGTAGCAGAAATCCTTAACCTCTTGTAAGTTCGTGTTAAATACTTGTATTCTTGTTTTTGATTTATTTTCCCCACTTTTGCAAACTAGAACTTTAGTTTTAGTTTTGTTAATTTTCATACCGTATCTCTCTGTTAGAACCGTTTCCATTTCATTAAAAGCAGCTTCTAACTCTTCCTTGCTAGACGCTAATACCGCTATATCATCTGCAAATCTAAGCATATCAATTTTTTGTCCCTGCATAGTAATGCCAAATGTCTTCCTGCATTTGACAGTATTCATTGCCTCTTCTATGTACAAGTTAAAAATCAATGGGGATAGTGTACATCCCTGTCTCACCCCTTTCCTAATGTTTACTTCTATATGTTCCTGCTCTAATTCTATTACTGCTGTTTGCTCTTTGTATAAGCTATGTACTATTCGTCTATCCCTATAACTCATTCCAATCTTTTTGAGTATTTCAAACATTTTTTTCCAATTTACATTGTCAAATGCTTTTTCCAGATCTACAAACCCTATATACATGCTTTCCCCTTTTTCTATCGTTTTCTCCATTATCACTCTCAGAGCTAAAATAGCCTCCCGCGTTCCCCTGTTTCGCCTAAACCCAAATTGGTCTTCTCCTAGTATTTCTTCAGCTCGTTTTCCATTCGTCTTTGCACAATTCTAGTTAATATTTTTGACACGTGTGCTGTCAAACTTATTGTTCGAAAATTTTCACATCTATCTGCACCTTTTGGTATAGTTACTATGATGCTACTTTTGAAATCTTTGGGTATCTCGCCTGTCTCATACATATAGCTTACAAGTTGGAAGAGACGTTCTGTTACTGCTTGTCCAGCGGCTTTTAGAGTTTCTGCTTGCACCTTATCTGTACCCGGCGCCTTACCATTTTCAGACTCTTTAATGCTAATTCAAACTCGTCTCGAAGTATAGGATATCCCAAGTCATCATTTTCAATGTCTGATTCCTGTTCTAATGCAGTTAGTTCCTCTCCTGCATATAAATTCCTATATATTCTTGCCATCTACTCACTTTCTCTACGTTTTCTATAATGACGTTTCCTTGTGCGTCCCTTATATTTTTGCTATACGGTTCTATATCCCTAAATTTCATTCTAATTAATTTGTATGCTTCGTCTGTCTTTCCTATTTCCATCTTAGTTTGTACTTCTTTGCACTTTTCATAAATCCATTGTTCTTTAGCTTTCCTGCATTTTCGAATAATTTCCCATTTTATGGCTTTGTAGCTCTGTTTTCCTGTTTCGTCTGATTTATTTTGTATTTTCGTCTTTCTTCTATTAAATTCACGATATCCTTTGTTATCCATGGTTTCTTATTTTCTTTTGTGTATACCCCAAAATATCTCTGGCCGCCATGTCTAGGCTGGATTTAATGTTATTCCATTCTGTTTCTACTTCCTTAGTTTCAGATATTTTCCCGATACCATTCAGCAATTCATTTGACTTTTTTTTGAATCTTACTTGAATATCTTTATCTTTTAGTTTCTCTAAGTCCAAGTGCCTTTTTCCGTTCCTTTTTTTCAGATTTTTAAATTTAAGTGCGGCCTTCATAATTACGATGTTGTGGTCAGTATCTATATCTGCTTCTGGGTAGCTTCTACGGTCTTTTACTTGATTCCTAAACCGTTGTCTAACAAGAATGTAATCTATTTGATATCTTCCTATATCTCCTGGCATCTTCCACGTATATCGTCTTCTAGCATGATGTAGAAATAATGTGTTTGTGATAATTAAATTGTTCTTGTCGCAAAATTCTACCAGCCTATTTCCCCTGCCGTTTCTCGTGCCTAATCCAAATAAACCTACTACCGCTCCTTCCCTACCCTCACCTACCACAGCATTAAAATCCCCCGTAATTATTAAATTTTCATGTCCTTTTACGTATCTTAATATGTCTTCGATATCTTTGTAGATGGTTTCTACCTCTTCGTCACTGTAGCTAGAGGTGGGCATGTATACTTGTATTATTACTGTGTTTACCGGTTTAGATTCTAATCTAACCTTGAGTACTCTTTCGTTTATTTGTAAGTAATTTTCTACACAGTATCCTATCTTTTTCCGCATAACTATCCCCACACCCAAATTTCCTTCCTCTGCTCCTGTATGAATTACCCTGAAGTCTCCACTCCAAAAATCCCCCGCCTCTGGCCACCGAACTTCGCTGATCCCTACTATGTCTAGTGATAACCTATTCATTTCGATTTTTAGGTTCTCTAGCTTACCTACTTGCTTCATACTTCTAACATTACACGCTCCAACTCGCAGAATGTTCCCGACTCTTATTTTTAACTTTCCGATCGCATCCTCCAAGTAGTCCCCTCCCGGAGATCCGAATGGGGGACTATTTTAACTCCGGAATCTTTTACCCCAGAGAATGCCATCATGTTTGTTACAATTTAAGTACGCTGTGTACTTGGGAGATAATGTGGTGGTTTCCCGTTGCCTTCCACATCGCGGTAGTGTGTCTTAGACTGCCATACCGACCCCTATGGTCTCTGCCAATCTTAGTACCGAAAGAACCGCTGCCCTTTTGGGGACCTGTCTTAGTCTGGTTCCTCACTAACGACCCTACTAATTTGGTTGGACCTGTAGTTTGGCTCTTTAGCTCATTAGAACACGCAAGCCATTTCACCTGTTCTAGTAATTTAGAACTTCGGCAAGGTGCAGGTCCATTCGAAATGGTCAAAACACGCGTATGTTGAAAAATGTAAGTGCAGATAAAATGTGTGTAGATGTTTTGAATTTGGTTTTCTAGCGAGAAGTTATAAAGTATGCCAGATGCAAAATATCGCATTTAAGTCAATTGTGTTTAATTAAAGTGGATTCTGATTTATGTTTTTATTTATGTTTAGAGGCTGCAAATACAATGGGCCGGTTTCAATTCAAAATGTGTTCACTCCTGTGATAGGTTGAAAAGTGGGTTGGAAAAGTACGCAGATGGTGGTAATCTGCTATATAAGGAGATTGCTCTAATATTAATTTAATTAGTCGAAGTTTACTGCATATATTTACATACAAACATGTATATAATTGATATTCAGGGATATAAATACAAGAAATACGAGTTTGTGTGCAAAGAAATTGCGGTTTTGGACTTGTTGGAAGGTGTTGTTTGGCACAAATGTTTAAACTGCCAGAGCAGTCTAGTTGTATGAGCCAAGATCATATAAAACATAACGACTGGGTGACAAGGAATATTCATGGTCTTTCTTGGAATGAATCTTCAATGGCTGGAATGGTGTTATCATATATAGCGTTTTATTTGAAGCAAATTATCCGACCAGGTGAAGAAGTATTTGTGAAGGGTCTAGAAAAGAAGAAATTGATTGAAACCTATCTAATGCGAAACGTTGTAATTGATATGCTTGCACTAGGTTGTCTTAAGCTGTCGGAGTTAAAAATCAACAATCTTTTAAAATATAACATCCATTGTTGTAGACACAGCAATAATAATCTGCAATGCGCAAAACAAAATACCTTGTCATTAAAAGAATGGCTTGATAATAATAGAAAACTATTATTTATTTTAATTATTTATTTTAATATAATTTTACAATGTTAGCCTAAGCAAATTATCCGACCCGGTGAAGAAGTATGTGAAAGGTCTAGAAAAGAAGAAATGGATGGAAACCTATCTATTGCAAAATGTTATAGGCACGGCAACAATGGTCTGCAATGTGCAAAACAAAATACTTTGTTATTAAAAGAATGGTTTGATAATAATAAAAACAATAGAAAAGATTGTGTCTGTATTATTATTGTAGTCAGTAAAAAATCTTTAATGCTGATGTCTGCAGAAAAAAACAATTAAACTCAGACAGCACCAATGGGACTCTCAACCCTGAAAGCAATTATAATTGATCAACGTAATAGCTCTTTACTGGTTTTACAACATTTAACGAATTGTACATGTATCTCGAAAAATTTGCCAAAGACAGACAGAGAATAGACAGATAGACAGACTGACTGAACCAATTTTCTCATTCTTGCTTTTAAAGAATAACAAGTCGTAGTTATTAAATCGCGAACTCAGTTTATCTGCAAGAAATATATAAACGAGGAAATTTATGAAATGCTCCAACTTCAGAAAAACTAGAAATAAATCTATTGAAATATATGCTAACGTTGCAATTGGTGGCTCTGCTTACGGAGTAAACAATTTTTCCAGCTGTTCATTTGGATTGACTATAAACTACTCAATAATTTTAACCTAACCACTATCATTATTCTTTCCTGACATGGGCAATTTTAAAAAAGTTTTCATTTTGATTTGTTCTATAGAACCCTACAACTTGACAATAAAGATTGAGCGATTATCACACACATATCTTGAGTATATATAAAGATATTAAACAACAAGAACAGCAGAAAATCAGCTTTTTTTCTTGTCAACGATAGTCTAGTCTAATGCTTCTTCAGCATTTGCATTTCCATAGTTACATACTGAAGGCAACTCTGCAATTTTAGGTCACATGCATTTCTAATTTCAATTGCAAAAATATTAAAGCATCTATTTGAAATGCATTTCTAACTTTAATCGCAAAAAAATGAGAGCATCTATTCGAAATATGCACTCAGATTAAAAGTCAAAATTGTTTTACACCGTTCTGTAAACTGAGATTACGTAGTTATTAAATCCGGAGTAATGTGAAATGAAACACACAATGTATTTTTCTTTATTGTAATTTATAAATAATATATATATATATATATATATATAACATAATGTTATGTACTCTAGAATAAGCATACTATAATTCACTTAAGTTCCCAAATATAAAGAACAGTTCTAACTCACTTCAACTCTGAAAGGTAAAAATATTGCATTATCAGTTCTATGAGAGCTGTCTTCTTCATCCTTGAAGCGCGATCGTTTCTGGTTGTTCTTCTTCTTCGTGTTCACTAAAAAGATTCAAATGAATATTAGATCAAGTAGATGCATTAAGAAAATTAAATCTATATATTAAGCTAACGAATACATACTCTGTATTGGTGTCATCAGGTCGTACGTTGCAATTAGTGGATCTGCTCACGGCGTCAACCATTTTTTCTCCAGTACTTAATTTGGATTGACTATAAACTACTCAATTTTTAACCCAATCACTATCATTATTCTTTCCTGACAAGGACAATTTAAAAAAAAAGGTTTTCATTTTTGATTTGTTCTATAGAACACACAACTACAACTTGGCAATAAAGATTGAACGATTACACACACATATCTTGAGTATATAAGGATATTAAACAACAAGAACAGCAGAAAATTCAACTCATGTAAACAAGAATTTAATGCTAAGGTATTGTCTAGATAGCAATTGCAGAAATATGAAATTTACAGAAAATTTAATAAAGCCAGTCATGTATAAATTTTTTAATGCTGACATCCACAGAAAAATAAAAAGGGAAATATAATGCTAACATCAGCAGAATAATAAATAAATCCACTTAGTCAGCATTAATGGAAGGCCGGTCAGGCTTCGAAACGGGCATGCGTATATACCATATTTTAAAATTAAAGTTGTCAATTGCAAAACAAAAGAATTAAATTTTACCTAGAAATCATTTGAAATATTTACTTTTTTCAGTACAACTGAAAGAACTTGACTTTATACATTTTTAATCGATATCATAGACTATTTTTCTATACTGTTGGTGAAATCTACGTGAAGTATTTATATTAAATAATAAACTGACCTGTTAGAAAAAAAATTTGCATCGTTTTCTGAAAGAATTCAGCTCTGTAATCTATTCTAATGAATAAAACAGTATGTAAGCGAATATAATTATACCTCAGCAGAAATAATGAATTAGATTCATTGTCTGAAAAAAAAATTTCAATAAAGGCACATAATAAAAAACATAATTAGATTAATTTCGTTTTAGATTACTGCTTGCAAAATGTTTTTTTAATACTGGGTTTTTAAAAAAACCATGAGTGCGTGTAAATTATTATATTTTTCTTTAGATTAATTTCCTTTAAAATAATGCAATGCAAATAGCCCGTAACTAGTAATATATACAGAATAAGTTTTAGATTTCCGCTGACATAATTTATATGCATATATAGGTAATTGTGTATTTACACGATCCATGCCGCATAAGAAATTCTTTAATATTGGGTTTTTAAAAAAACCATGAGTGCGTGTAAATTATTAAACAACATTGACGGTTTAATGTCAAACATGATGTGTTTACTATTAAGCAAAACAAAATTGTTCTTAATCCAAGTGATGATAAAAGAATTCTTAGTACCTCAACCACTGATACTAACTATTTGTCTATTTTTGTTGTATTGATTACAAAATTTACATACGACAGCAGTACTGTGTTAAAATTGTTTCCGTTGCAGAAGTAACTGATGTATTGATATACCCGTCAATATTACTGTATTAGTCGATTAAGGCATGAGTTAATTTTTTACTACGTTTCTTTATTCGCTTAGGGCAACGCAGAAAAAGTTTGAATTGGCAACATTTTTTTATAATAAAATAAACCTTGATACAAAATCACATTCAGTTTTACTGAAAAGTAAATATTTCATTTGATATTTTCCCTAAATTTTTAGTTAAACAAAAAAACGCATGAGTTTGATGTAGATTTTTTTTGGGATACTCAAATCTTTAGGGATTTTTAATTGAAGCAACATTTTGGGAAAATTGTATCATTATTAAAATTTACTGAGATTAAATCTATCTCTTCCAATAAATTAAAAATTGCACGACGTAATTGTATTATGATAAAACTGCAGAATGTTTTCAGAGTTGCCTTCAGTATGTAAATATTGAAATGTTTGCATAGCGAATTGCTTTGTCATAGTCACGTACTGAAGGCAACTCTGCAATTTTTTAGATCGCATGCATTTCATGCATTTTGATTAAAAGTCAAAAATTGTTTCTACATCCGTTCTGTAAACAAGAATTAAACGATTCAAGCTTGAAAATCGTCTTGAATAAAAACGTAAATAAAGGCGATTTTTTTTAACAATTGCATTCAAAGCAATTCGCTATGCAATTATTTTGATTTGTATGCTAATTCTTTTACAGTTGTTTTGATTACGCGAGCAAGCATATTTTTCCGTAAACTCAGCTGAATGAAAAATAATGTGAGATTGTTGTTATTGGAAATTAAAATTCAGTATTAATTTTTCTGCTGATGAGCGTGCTTCGTTCAAGCAAGATTTCGAATTTGCTTTATTTTTCTGAAAAATTGCAAATGTCTAATTTTATAGCTATTTTGCTTACATCAGAACATCTTTATGTATAAATAGCTAATAAATCTTTACAGATATTAATTATAAAGTAATTTAGCTAGTGACTGAAGATAGTAGTGATATTTTAAAGTTAACAGTGAAGTGTTACACTCGAAGGTAAATATAAACAATCATGATCTGCTTAAAGAGTGTGTTCAACGTTTGTTCCCGTTTTGGACTTTATAGCTATTCACATTTTGATTCAGTATTACGATACAATTCCAATTGCATTAAAAGACAGAATATTAATTCTAAATATTTAATGTATTTTGATGTTAATAATTTATATGGGGCTGCAATGTCTGAATATCTTCCATATGGAGAATTTAAATTTTTTTAGATTGCACCAGTCCAAAACTATTACATTTGAACGTACTTAATATTACCGTAATTATAGCATGTAGTAAAACTAACTCATGATGGAGGTTTAAAATAATTTTTTTAAAATTCAACGAATGCTACGTAATGAAATTCTTTCATTGCCAAGGTGCTGCAACAATAAATTAAATTACACGATGTTATTTCTATGATAAAACTTTTGGTCTTTTATATGACCTTAATTAATACTTGTTTAAAATGAATGTCAATCGCTTTAAGTGAAAAAATCAGTTAGACAAACCGCTCATTTGGCGCTTTGTGAGTTTATTCACACAGATATAGAAAAATATTATAACACCGTACAGTTAACAATCTCCTCTGATTTAATAAATTTTTTTTAGTTAAATGTGAAAATATTTACTTTTCAGTAAAACTGAATGTGATTTTGTATCAAGGTTTATTTATTATAAAAAAATGTTGCCAATTCAAACTTTTTCTGCGTTGCCCTAAGCGAATTTAAAGAAACGTAGTAAAAAATTAACTCATATCTTAATCAACTAATACAGTAATATTGACGGGTATTGAGTATTATAACAAAAACTTTCAATCCTTAATGCAGACATATGGCATAAACCATCATAGTGTTTTTTCTACAAAGAAAGCATGCATTGTGGAACGTGTAATTAGAACTTTAAAGGTGCTATAATTAATCCTTCACTTGATGAAGAAATGAATTGCTTTAACAAAGTTTTATGGAAAATGTCTTGCGTTGCACATTGCAACATTTTTTATAATAAAATAAACCTTGATACAAAATCACATTCAGTTTTACTGAAAAGTAAATATTCCACATTGATATTTTTGTATAAATAGTTATTTTTTCCCTAAATTTTTAGTTAAACAAAAAAAAAAACGCATGAGTTTGATGTAGATTTTTTCTGTGATACTCAAATCTTTAGGGATTTTTTAATTGGAGCAACATTATGGGAAAATTGTATCATTATTATACAATTGGATAAAAAATTTAAGCGATATTGTGAAACAATACAACAATACAGTTTACAGTACAATCGGAGTCAAACCTATAAAAGTTGATAAATCCAATGAAAAAACTATTTTTAAATCATCATTTACCCACATCAAACTTGCAACCAAATTAAGAAAATATTCAATTAAAAACAGTGTGAGGATTAGTAAACACAAGGAAGCATTTACGAAAGGTTACACGCCAAACTGGTCAAATGAAATTTTTAGATTAAAAAGGTAAACGTAACCAATCCGACAACATAAATATTAGAAGATCAAGACGAGAAAGAAATCAAAGATGCATTTTATGAAATGGAGTTGTAAAGGTTAAACATCCAGGAATTTACCTGGTAGGAAAAGTCCTAAGAAAGAGTGGAAATAAAGTCTTTGTAAATGGTAAGGCTTCTCTAACGTACACAATAGCTGGATCGATAAAAATAATGTTTGCTAGAATTTGTTATAATAATAGTTAATAAGGCTAACATTGTAAAATTATATTAAAATAAAAAATACAGACAAAATCTTTTTATTGCTTTTTATTATTATAAAGCCATTTTTTTAATAAAAAGGAATTTTGTACGGCTAACATTGTAAAATTATATTAAAATCAATAATACAGACCATATCTTTCTATTGTTTTTTTTTATTATTATCAAGCCATTATTTTAATAAAGAGGTATTTTGTTTTGCGCATTGCAGATTATTATTGCTGTGTCTACAACAATGGATGTTATATTTTAAACGATTGTTGATTTTTAACACCGATAGCTTAGGACAACCTAGTGCAAGCATATCAGTTACAAAGTTTTGCATTAGATATGTTTCAATCAATTTTTTCTTTTCTAGACCCTTCACAAATACTTCTTCAGCGGGTTGGATAATTTGCTTCAAATAAAGCGCTATATATGATGACATCATTCCAGCCGTTGAAGATTCATCCCAAGAAAAACCATGAATATTCCTTGTCACCCAGTCGCGTTATGTTTTATATGATTTTGCCTCAAACAACTAGACTGCATTGGCAGTTTAAAAATTTGATGCCAAACATTAGAATAAAAACGTAAATAAAGGTGTTTTTTTTAACAATTGCATTCAAAGCAATTCGCTATGCAATTATTTTGATTGTATGCTAATTCTTTTACTGTTGTTTTGCTTACGTCTGATGATATTTTTGTATAAATAGTCAATAAAGTTCTCATCATCATTTTGTTTTCGACCTTACTTAAGGTCGGTTTGACGCAGCTCTAACTTCTTTTCTAATCTGTGCTAATCTAAAAATCTCTACATACTCTTCACAACCTAAATTTCTAATAATTTTACTAATATAGTTTATTCTAGGTCTTCCTAAATCCTTCTATCTTTTTCCTATCCAGCTGTCTCTACATAGATATTAGCAACCTGATGGTTGTTAAAGAACTCTAACATGTTTACATGATTACCATTTATAAGGAAATGAAATATAACCTGGTTATCCGCTTCAAAAAGGAAAAGTGTTAAATTATATGTTATGGTAAGGCTTAAGCAACGAATCGCTGCCAACATGCCAGACCGCTACCTAACTGTGTTATGTCATGGTGACGTTTATTAAATTATATGTTATGGTAAGGCTTAAGCAACGAAACGTAATAACGTGCCAGACCGCTAACTAATTGTGAGTTATGTCCTGGTGACATTTAGTTAACTGATTTTTATTTTTTTTTGTTTTGTTTTCGAACTTACTAAAGTCGGTTTGACGCAGCTCTAAATTCTTTTCTATTCTGAGCTAGTCTAAAAAGGTCTACATACCCTTCACAACCTAAATCTCTAATAATTTGACTAATATAGCTTTGTCTAGGCCTTCCTACTCTATTTTTATTTGGTAGTCTATAATCTAAGACTTTACTAAATAGTCCTTCATGTTGTTACGCTCCCTTTCTGTATAGCGTACTTAAAATACATCGTTTTGTATAGCTGGTTGTATAACAGTTGATTTACATTAATAAATAAATTGAATTATTTGTCTTATAAATTTTGGTTCCTTATGTTATTTATCGAAGCCGAGATAAGAGGCGCTCAGATGTTATGGTAACAACTATTTTATATCTACAGATTAGCGTAGTTTGCAGTTGTTCTTTGTTCATAGATGTTAATTACGTTGAAAATACGGCTTCTTTGCTTTGACAATTTAAGTTGTAGATTAACTGGAGTGTAGTTCTGATTGCATTGAATGAAGGATGCTTTATATGCGAACGTGTTTTACACAACCACACGTGCGGTTACCGATTGTGTTTCTTACTTGAGTTTTTCTTTTGAAATAACGTGCATTACGGAACATTTGACGGACTTAATCAATGTTTACACGTTTTACTAATTGTGTTTTTAGTTGTTTTTCTTGTGGGAAAAACGTTGTAGAACGTGAAACTTGACCGATTCTTTCTTTAGGATTAATGTGGGTGCGATCTCGTTTCGTTACCTGTTTTTATCAGTGCAGGCATACTTTGGATTATCCAAATGCAGTTTTAAGCTTGGGTTTTGGTTCTAAAATGATGATACAGTTGTAGCAGGTTTAGTAGATGAAAAAGTTGCTTCTTATAAATATGTATCTCATTCACATGTAAATACAGTTGATACTGTAGTTCTGAATTTTTCTACCAAAGAATCTAAAATAGATCACTACTTGTGCAAATTTCGTTATGCAAAAGCATTAAATTTTTCTTTGTTACCATAGGTAGCAAATAAAACACCTCGCGTTACTGTTAGTTTAATGCAAGAACTTATCAGATGACAGGCATTACATCGTGTCTTGAAAGCCCGTGACTCTAAATTCTAAATTTTTACTACAATTTTTGCGATTTGTGTTACAAAATATTTCGAAATTATTGTCTCAGGAAATAGAATTAACAAGAAATTTATCAATGCTACATGGTTCCATCAGTATGATGATGTCTGCTGCTAACACCAGTGAAACGCGTAGGTGTGAGTTAGTGTAAAGTGTAAGCAATTCCATCCACACCCTCACAGTCAAGGGTGCAGTGCTTCGTTAGTGTAGGACATCGTGAATCCCCCACTCCAATTACAAGGAAGCGTTACTGAAGGACTTTCTGTAAGTTGAACTATTTCCTACTTAGTATTACTTTAAATATCTAACCGTTGTTTTGCCATATCTTCGTCGTTCTGAGACCTTTTTGCAATAGAACTGCATGCTTTTTAAAAAAAAAAAGAAAGAAAAAAAATAATACTACTAGATTACTCATATCAATTGTGTCTTATCTTTTTATCTTGTATTAACAGTTTGTCTGATTTGTGTTTAATTGGTGTGTGAGGAAACGTTTCTGCTACTCCCCAATATTACCTCACTTTGTAATCAAAATTTTTTTTGTAATGCTTTTATCGTAAAGCGTAATTTATTCTTGAGCTTCCTTGTTGCTGGATAAAGTAAAGCTTTAATTATTCGCGGCTAAGTCTGGGAATTACCCCAAAGGTGAGCAATGAGAAAGGGTGTGGGGATGGTCTAAACTCTACAATAAACTAACAAAAGGAAAATGGGTTGAGCGCCACTGTATCTGTATGAACGGTTACACTAAAGATTCATTACTCCTATGAGAAGATACAGAAACTCACGGGATATAAACGCAATAAAAACTTACAACTTACTAAACTAATGTATCTGGAAACCTCTGGAACATACTTACGACCTCTCCGATCTCGATGAACCTGAAAAAAAACACAACAAATTCTCTATTAGAAAGACACAGTTTGTGCTTTCCAATAAAAAACATACTAATAATTACACGTGGATAATGTTAAGATTACCACACCAAAGATATTTAAATCAACAGTGAATACCTAGAACAAACCAGTTGTAGCATATCTGTGCTTTTTAAATTACTTCAGCATTCGTATAATTTCATTGTTCAACAAACTTATTTACTTTAAAAATTTAGTAATTTAATTATGCATGGAATAAAAAAACTTGAGTCTAAAAATGAAATTTAATGTAGTTTTTCTTTCTTGGTTTTTTCTTTAAATATGTTTACAAAATGAACTAATAAAATTGGGTTTCAATACATCTGCCCTTGACATAACAGGACCTTAAGTTAATAATATTTTAAAACAAGTTTTGACACCAAGTGTTCAGATCTGAGTATTGGCTCACATATGTTTCTCACAAATTATTTCTTAAAAAATTTGAATCACATGTAGTTAACTTAGACAAACAATTTTTCATTTAATTCAGGTATTATGAGCTTATTAAAATTTAACATCTGCGAATGAATTTTCTAAAAAGCAATGGACTTTGAAATCTCATATTTTTACCAAATGAATTTTGCAAACCTTATAAAATTATTACTATAGCATTTCGTGATTATTTTCTCCCGCGCTGTTCTATACACACAAAAATTTAACTTGACCAAACGATCCTCGAAAATTATTTATGTAAGCTTTCACGAATTCTCACAAACAAAACAAAAAAGAAGGTTTGATACCTGTAGGTGTTGATGTTTTCATATCTAATTATCAAACGTCGACGTACATGCTCCGAAATCTGCTCATCAAATTGTCGTAACGAAACATTAAACAACAGCTGTAGTTGCCCTGATAAACGAACAGCTTTCCAATACTTTATTTAAATATATCAACGTTCAACCATATCTTTATATTATTGCGGCATTTAAATATACTTTTCCATTATTCTACTTCGTCATTCTACTCTGTCATACGCTAAAGGGATAAAAATATTTTATAAGTTATTTGTTTAAAGCGATCTTACCGTTAACAAATTCCAACACAACAATTCAAGAGGCGGCGCGTTCCATTGCCTTGCCGGTGTCACAGGAGCCTGGAGCTTCACTCTCTGTGTCCCAAGGCGACTCGCCCCCTATTATAACCATCCCACGCCGATCCGGAGGCCCCACTTCTGCAAGGCCTGAAGATTCATCCTTGTCAAGAAAACAATGCCAACTCGACTACATTTAGAAAAGCAATGGCCGACTTCGTTCCTTCTAGTACGACACCTTATTTGCGTGGCGCAATACCTCGTGACCAGTACACGCATGCGCTATTCTAATTCTAACGAATGAAGAGGAAGAATCCGCCTGTAAAGTAGGCAACACAAACGACTAGACCCCATCTAAATACGTTCCTTGAATCTATAATATTATTAAATATCTCCGTGCAAAGCATTTAAGTTATTTAAGCGAACATGATTTCCTGTTTTCAATAGAATTGTTTCTTTTAGATATTATAGCATCAAATACGAGAATTAAATACCACAGAATAAAATTATGCTGAAGCGATTCTTGCTAACATGGTGCTATAGAATATATATTCTTTACAATCGTGATTATAATATATAGTTTTTTTTCCAAAACAGTTTTCTTACATCTACAAAGTACTGAATAATTTATTCTTAATCTTTTGTTTTGCAGGTTTGCTTAATTATTTTTCTTACAGGTACTGTCACTAACTCCTTACCGCCGTATACATTATATGTCAGTTTGCTTCCTACAACCCTCCCTAATCTTCGATTGAGCCCGGTCATTCCGTGACTTCTTTGTGTTACGCACGGCTACAAGAACAACGTAGCATAAAATTGGCGCCCAACGTGGCTGCCCAAGAATAACGTAACAATGTCTTAACTGGTGCCCTATCATTCTATCTCTCCTGACCTTCAATTGTTTCCATATAAGGATCCTGACCTATCCTTCTATAAACTTCCTCGTATGTTACTCTATCTGTCCAACTAATCTTTAACATTCTCCTATAACACCAAGTTTCAAAAGCTTCTATCTTTTCTTATCTACCTTTAATTGTCCAAGTCTCACTACCGTATAGTAGAACGCTCCATACGTACGACTTTAAGAAACTTTTTCTATTATCTAAACTAATACTATTAGCTATTAGTAAGTTTTCTTTTTTAAAAACATTTTTCTAGCTTGAGCTATTCTAGCTACTATATCCCTTTTGCTACGTCCATCTTTTGTAATTATACTACCTAAATAGCAAAATTCATTTGCCTCCTCTAACTCGGTATTACCTATTTTAATTTTGGTTTAGAACTAGGCTGTAACTCACTTGTCATTATCTTTGTCTTTACTGAGTTAATTTCATACTATAGTTACTCCGTAGTATCTCATCTAAAATATTTAAAAACTCTCCTAACTCTTTTCTAGACTCTGCTATAATGGCTATATCATCTGCAAAACGTAATATGTCTATTTTCTGTCCCTGTACACTAATACCTATCTCTTTTCTCTCTCTGGCTAAGTTTAAAGCTTCCTCAATATAAACATTAAAAATCAAGGAGACAGTATACAACCCTGTCTAACACCATTTCTAATCTTAGATTCCTTTTCTATTTCATCAAATCTAATTACTACGCTTTGGTTTTTATATAGACTGTAAATAATTTTCTATCTTTATGAGAGATTCCTATTTTTGCAAAACCCTGAACATAACAATCCAATTAACCCTATCAAATGCTTTTTCTAAATCTACAAATGCGAAATGAGTCTTTTATTTTTTGTAACCTTTTTCGATAATTACCCTAATCATTAGTATCGGTTCTCTAGTCCCTCTGTCTTTACGAAAACCATATTGGTCTTCGCCTAAATAATTCTCAGTCAAAGCTTCTACTCTATTTTTAATTATTATTGTTAGTATTTTGGAAGCATGAGAAGTTAAACTAACCGTTCTAAAATTCTCACACCTATCAGCTCCTGACTTTTTTGGGATTGGGATAATAATATTTTTTTCGAAATCTATTGGAACCTCACCTGTGTCATATATTACATTTATTAGTTCATATAATCGCTCCAAAGTTTTCTGACTTGCATATTTTATTAATTCTGCGGGAATATCGTCTATCCCTGGCGCTTTATTTAATTTAAGATTCCGAATAGCTCTATCAAATTCCTCTCTTAATATTGAGAACCCTATTTCTACATCCTCTTCTTGGTCGTTCTCTAACTCATCCATATCGTCTCCCTTATATAAATCTTCTAAATATCTTTTCCATCTATCAGCTACCTCAACTTTATTTATTAGAAGCTCATTATTCTCGTCTCTAATACCATTATATTTTTTCCTATCTTCCCAAAAACTTTTTAACTGCCCTGTAAGCCCTGTCTGTCTTACCTACTCTCAAATCATCTTGTATTCCTTACAATTCTCCTCCATCCATTTATTTCTAGCTTTTCTACACTCATGCACTATCTTATTTCTAACTGTATTATATTTTTGCTTACTTTCACTATTCATTTCTCTGAAAGGTTTAAGCTTTCTTCTATTCTCTATTAAATCTAATATCTCCTTTGTTACCCACGGTTTTCTAGCTTCTATTTTTTTCTTACCTATAGTCTGTGTTGCTGTATCATGTACCGTCAGTTTTATTTCTTTCCATCTATTTTCTACGTTCCCTCCTACAGCTATCTCTTTGCTTTTATTATCTAATACTTGTTTATATTCCTCTTTTACCCTACTATCATTAAGCTTACCTAGATCCCATCCCTCTCTTTTAACCTTTCTCAATTTTTTGAATTTTAGTTTACACTTCATTTTAACTAAGTTATGATCGCTATCTATGTCAGCCCCTGGATAACTACGACAGTTTTTAACTTGGTTTCTAAATCTTTGTTTAACTAAAATATAATCTATTTGGTATCTAGCTCTATTACCTGGGGCTTTCCAGGTATATCTTCTCCTAACATGTTGTTCGAATAGGGTGTTTACAGTTACTAATCTATGTTTCTGGCAAAACTCAACTAATCTTTCTCCTCTATCATTTCGTCTGCCATACCCAAATTTTCCTACCATTTTTCCCTCACTACCTTCTCCCACTGACGCATTAAAATCGCCCATAACTATTAAATTCTCATCTCCTTTACTTTTCTCACTATACTATTTATATCCTCGTATACCTTTTCTACTTCCTCATCCTCGTACTGAGTTGTTGGCATGTAAACCTGTACTAAAACAGTGTCTGTGGGTTTTGTACTCAATCTAACCATAATTATTCTATCACTGTTGTAAGTACTCTTTAACTTTATGCCCTAATCTTTTACCTAATACTATTCCTACGCCTGCCTGTGCATTAGTTGAAGAAGTTGTAATTATTCTATAATTATCCTTCCAAAAGTCATTACTATCTGGCCATCTCACCTCACTAATACCTAAAATGTCCAGCTTTTGCTTTCTCATTTCGACTAATAAATTCGTTAACTTATCTACTCTGAGTAATGACCTTACATTCCAAGTCCCTATCACTAAATCGAACTGTTGTTTTATATTCTTACGATGACGAGCCCCAAGTACCCCTCCCGGAGATCCGAATGAGGGAGTATTTTACCTCCGGACAAGAATTTTACTTGTGAGCTCTCCATCATATGTATTTCGTGTTTTAGGCCACGCACACCTGGGAAATATTGTGGTAGGCTCCCATATCTTTCCACAACGCAGTTTTTAAAGATTTTAGCAAAAAGCCGTATCCGTAACGGCCAACCCCCAACAAGCTTGTAAATTATTGGGGATCGCCCGAGACCAACCGACCCTCCTCCAATATCTTTTAGCCAGCAAAGCTGCTGCCCCTGCTGCGCCTTTTAATCGCCTTTTACGATAAGCAGGCTTACTATAGTAGTATTCTTTATCCCCTACTATAGGGATTGAAGTAAAGTTCTACATATACCATATTTTAAAATTAAAGTTGTCAATTGCAAAAACCACAAAAATTAAATTTACCTAGAAATCATTTGAAATATTTACTTTTTTCAGTACCACAGAAATAATTTGACTTTTATAAATTTTTTGTAATCGATATCATAGACTTTTGCTTTCTATTGCCTATTTTTGTAGTATTGATTACAAAAAATTACATACGACAGTGAGTACTGTGAACTGTATTCTCGTATTGTTGTATTGTTTCACAATATTACTTTAAATTTTTCCCTTTAAAGTGCTAATTACACGTTCCACAATGCATGCTTTCTTTATAGAAAAAACGCTATAATGGTTTAAGCTATAGGTCTGCATTAAGGATTGAAAGTTTTTGTTATAATATTCAATACCCGTCAATATTACTGTATTAGTTGATTAAGATATGATTTAATTTTTTACTACGTTTCTTTAAATTCGCTTAGGGCAACGCAGAAAAAGTTTGAATTGGCAACATTTTTTTATAATAAATGAACCTTGATACAAAATCACATTCAGTTTTACTGAAAAGTAAATATTTTCACATTTAACTAAAAAATTTATTAAATCAGAGGAGATTGTTAACTGTACGGTGTTATAATATTTTTCTATATCTGTGTGAATAAACTCACAAAGCGCCAAATGAGCGGTTTGTCTAACTGATTTTTTCACTTAAAGCGATTGACATTCATTTTAAACAAGTATTAATTAAGGTCATATAAAAGACCAAAAGTTTTATCATAGAAATAACATCGTGTAATTTAATTTATTGTTGCAGCCCGGCAATGAAAGAATTTCATTACGTAGCATTCGTTGAATTTTAAAAATTATTTTAAACCTCCATCATGAGTTACTTTTACTACATGCTATAATTACGGTAATATTAAGTACGTTCAAATGTAATAGTTTTGGACTGGTGCAATTTAAAAAAAATTAAATTCTCCATATGGAAGATATTCAGACATTGCTGCCCCATATAAATTATTAACATCAAAATACATTAAATATTTAGAATTAATATTCTGTCTTTTAATGCAATTGGAATTGTATCGTAATACTGAATCAAAATGTGAATAGCTATAAAGTCCAAAACGGGAACAAACGTTGAACACATTCTTTAAGCAGATCATGATTGTTTATATTTACCTTCGAGTGTAACACTTCACTGTTAACTTTAAAAGTATCACTACTAACTTCGGTCACTATATCAAAATACATTAAATATTTAAAATTAATTTTCTGTCTTTTAATGCAATTGGAATTTGCAATCAAAAAAGAAATATATCCTACATCAGAATTATTGGTAATATTAAGTACGTTCAAATGTAATAGTTCTGGACTGTGCCATCTAAAAAAAATTAAAATTCTCCATATGGAAGATATTCAGACATTGCAGTCCCAAAGTAACGTCTAAACGTAATCTTTCTGGACTGGTGTCATCTAAAAAAATTCTAATTCTCCATATGGAAGATACTCAGACATTGCAGTCCCATATAAATTATTAACATCAAAATACATTAAATATTTAGAATTAATATTCTGTCTTTTAGTGCAATTGGAATTGTATCGTAATACTGAATCAAAATGTGAATAGCTATAAAGTTCAAAACGGGAACAAACGTTGAACACACTCTTTAAGCAGATCATGATTGTTTATATTTACCTTCGAGTGTAACACTTCACTGTTAACTTTAAAATATCACTACTATCTTCAGTCACTAGCTAAATTACTTTATAATTAATATCTGTAAAGATTTATTGGCTATTTATACATAAATATGTTCTGATGTAAGCAAAATAGCTATAAAATTAGACATTTGCAATTTTTCAAAAAATAAAGCAAATTTGAAATCTTGCCTGAACAAAGCACGCTCATCAGCAGAAAAATTAATACTGAATTTTAATTTCCAATAACAACAATCTCACATTATTTTTCATTCAGCTGAGTTTACGGAAAAATATGCTTGCTCGCGTAATCAAAACAACTGTAAAAGAATTAGCATACAAATCAAAATAATTGCATAGCGAATTGCTTTGAATGCAATTGTTAAAAAAAATCGCCTTTATTTACGTTTTTATTCAAGACGATTTTCAAGCTTGAATCGTTTAATTCTTGTTTACAGAACGGATGTAGAAACAATTTTTGACTTTTAATCAGAATGCATGAAATGCATGCGATGTAAAAAATTGCAGAGTTGCCTTCAGTACGTGACTATGACAAAGCAATTCGCTATGCAAACATTTCAATATTTACATACTGAAGGCAACTCTGAAAACATTCTGCAGTTTTATCATAATACAATTACGTCGTGCAATTTTTAATTTATTGGAAGAGATGGATTTCATCTCAGTAAATTTTAATAATGATACAATTTTCCCAAAATGTTGCTTCAAATAAAAAATCCCTAAAGATTTGAGTATCCCAGAAAAAATCTTCATCAAACTCATGCGTTTTTTTTGTTTAACTAAAAATTTAGGGAAAATATCAATGTGAAATATTTACTTTTCAGTAAAACTGAATGTGATTTTGTATCAAAGTTTATTTTATTATAAAAAAATGTTGCCAATTCAAACTTTTTCTGCGTTGCCCTAAGCGAATAAAAAAGAAACGTAGTAAAAAATTAACTCATGCCTTAATCGACTAATACAGTAATATTGACGGGTATATCAATACATCAGTTACTTCTGCAACGAAAACAATTTTAACGCAGTACTGCTGTCGTATATAAATTTTGTAATCAATACTACAAAATAGGCAAATAGTTAGTATCAGTGGTTGAGGTACTAAGAATTCTTTTATCATCACTTGGATTAAGAACAATTTTGTTTTGTTTAATAGTAAACACATCATGTTTAACATTAAACCGTCAATATTGTTTAATAATTTACACGCACTCATGGTTTTTTTAAAAACCCAATATTAGAGAATTTCTTATGCGGCATGGATCGTGTAAACACACAATTACCTATATATGCATATAAATTATGTCAGCGGTAATCTAAAACTTATTCTATATATATTACTAGTTAAGGGCTATTTGCATTGCATTATTTTAAACGAAATTAATCTAAAGAAAAATATCAAAATTTACACGCACTCATGGTTTTTTTTTAAAAACCCAGTATTAAAAAAACATTTTGCAAGCAGTAATCTAAAACGAAATTAATCCAATTTAGGTTTTTTATTATGTGCCTTCATTGCAATTTCTTTTTCACAATAAATCTAATTCATTATTTCTGCTGAGGTATAATTATATTCGCTTACATACTGTTTTATTCATTAGAATAGATTACAGAGCTGAATTTTTTCAGAAAACAATGCAAATTTTTAATTTTTTTTCTAACAGGTCAGTTTATTATTTAATATAAATACTTCACGTAGATTTTACCAACAGTATAGAAAAATAGTCTATGATATCGATTAAAAAATGTATAAAAGTCAAGTTCTTTCAGTTGTACTGAAAAAAAGTAAATATTTCAAATGATTTCTAGGTAAAATTTAATTCTTTTGTTTTGCAATTGACAAATTTAATTTTAAAATATGGTATATACGCGTGCACCGTTTCAAAGCCAGACCGGCCTTCCATTAATGCTGACTAAGTAGATTTATTTATTATTCTGCTGATGTTAGCATTATATTTCTCGCTTTTTATTTTTCTGTAGATGTCAGCATTAAAAAAATTTATACATGACTGGCTTTATTAAATTTTCTGTAAATTTCATATTTCTGCAATTGCTATCTAGACAATACCTTAGCATTAAATTCTTGTTTACATGAGTTGAATTTTCTGCTGTTCTTCTTGTTTAATATCCTTATATACTCAAGATATGTGTGTGTGATAATCGTTCAATCTTTATTGCCAAGTTGTAATTGTGTGTTCTATAGAACAAATCAAAAATAAAAACCTTTTTTTTTTAAAAGTGTCCTTGTCAGGAAAGAATAATGATAGTGATTGGGTTAAAATTATTGAGTAGTTTATAGTCAATCCAAATTAAGTACTGGAGAATAAAATCGTTTGAGCAGATCCACCAATTGCAACGTACGACCTGATGACACCACCAATACAGAGTATGTATTCGTTAGCTTAATATATAGATTTAATTTTCTTAATGCATTTACTTGATCTAATATTCATTTAAATCTTTTTTAGTGAACACGAAGAAGAAGAACAACCAGAAATAACCGCGCGTCAAAGATGAAGAAGACAGCCCTCATAGAACTGATAGTGCAATATTTTTTACCGTTCAGAGTTGGAGTGAGTTAGAACTGTTCTTTATATTTGGAAATTTAAGTGAATTATAGTATATTTATTCTAGAGTACAAATAAATTATATATATATATATATATATATATATATATATATTATTTTATAAATTACAATAAAGAAAAATACATTGTGTGTTTCATTTCACATTACTCCCGATTTAATAACTACGTAATCTCAGTTTACAGAACGGTGTAAAACAATTTTTGACTTTTAATCTGAGTGCATATTTCGAATAGATGCTCTCATTTTTTTGCGATTAGAGTTAGAAATGCATTTCAAATAAATGCTTTCACAATTTTTACAATTGAAATTAGAAATGCATGTGATCTAAAATTGCAGATTTGCCTTCAGTACGTAACTATGGAAATTCAAATGCTGAAGAAGCATTAGACTAGACTATCGTTGACAAGAAAAAAGCTGTCTGACATGGGTTGAATTTTCTGCTGTTCTTGTTGTTTAATATTTTTATGTATACTCAAGATATGTGTGTGATAATCGCTCAATCTTTATTGTCAAGTTGTAGTTGTGTTCTATAGAACAAATCAAAAATGGAAACTTTTTTTAAAATTGCCCTTGTCAGGAAAGAATAATGATAGTGGTTAGGTTAAAATTATTGAGTAGTTTATAGTCAATCCAAATGAAGTGCTGGAAAAATTGTTTACTCCGTGAGCGGATCCACCAATTGCAACGTTAGCATATATTTCAATAGATTTATTTCTAGTTTCTTTGAAGTTGGAGCATTTCATAAATTTCCTCGTTTATAATTATTCCTTGCAGAAATAAAATTAGTTCGCGAAAATTTAATAAAAAAAAAAAAAATTTAATTAATTTTTTTTTAAAATTAAAAAAAAAATTTTTTAATTTTTTTTTTTTTTTGGGGGGGTTTTTAAAAAATTTTTTTTTTTTTTTTTAAAATTTTTCCAAAAAAATTTTTAAAAAAAAAAAAAAATTTTAAATTTTTAAAAAAAAATTTTTTTAAATTTTTTAAAAAAAAGGGGAAAAATTTTTAAAGGGTTTAAACCCAAAAAATTTTTAAAAATTTTTTTAAAAAATTGGGAAAATTTTTTAAAAACAAAAAAGGTTTTAAAAAAAAAAATTTTTTAACCCAAAAAAAAAATTTTGTTTTTAATTCCAAAAATTTTTTTTTTTTCCCAAAAAGGGATTAAATTATTTTTTTTTTTTTTTTAAAAAAAAAAAATTTTTTTTTTTTGGGGCCCGGGGAAAAAAAAAATTAAAAACCCCAAAATTACTTTTTTTTTTTTTTACCTTTTTTCCCTTTTTTTTGGGGAAAAAAATTTTTTTAAAAATTTTTTTTTAAATTAAAAAAAAAAAATTTTTTAAAATTTTTAAAAAAAATTTTTAAAAAAAAATTTTTTTTTTAAAAAAATTTTTTTAAAAAAAAAATTTGGGTTTTTTTTTTGGGGGTTTTAAAATTTTTTTTTAAAAAAATTTTTTTAAAAAAAAAAATTTTTTAAAAAAAAAAATTTTAAAAAAAATTTTGAAAAAAATTTTAAAAAATTTTCAAATTTTTAAAACCCTTT
>JARFIW010000078.1:0-67500 GCA_036346225.1 Platerodrilus igneus | reverse complement strand
GTGACATTTAGTTAACTGATTTTTATTTTTTTTTGTTTTGTTTTCGAACTTACTAAAGTCGGTTTGACGCAGCTCTAAATTCTTTTCTATTCTGAGCTAGTCTAAAAAGGTCTACATACCCTTCACAACCTAAATCTCTAATAATTTGACTAATATAGCTTTGTCTAGGCCTTCCTACTCTATTTTTATTTGGTAGTCTATAATCTAAGACTTTACTAAATAGTCCTTCATGTTGTTACGCTCCCTTTCTGTATAGCGTACTTAAAATACATCGTTTTGTATAGCTGGTTGTATAACAGTTGATTTACATTAATAAATAAATTGAATTATTTGTCTTATAAATTTTGGTTCCTTATGTTATTTATCGAAGCCGAGATAAGAGGCGCTCAGATGTTATGGTAACAACTATTTTATATCTACAGATTAGCGTAGTTTGCAGTTGTTCTTTGTTCATAGATGTTAATTACGTTGAAAATACGGCTTCTTTTGCTTTGACAATTTAAGTTGTAGATTAACTGCAGAGTGTAGTTCTGATTGCATTGAATGAAGGATGCTTTATATGCGAACGTGTTTTACACAACCACACGTGCGGTTACCGATTGTGTTTCTTACTTGAGTTTTTCTTTTGAAATAACGTGCATTACGGAACATTTGACGGACTTAATCAATGTTTACACGTTTTTACTAATTGTGTTTTTAGTTGTTTTTCTTGTGGGAAAAACGTTGTAGAACTTGTGAAACTTGACCGATTCTTTCTTTAGGATTAATGTGGGTGCGATCTCGTTTCGTTACCTGTTTTTATCAGTGCAGGCATACTTTGGATTATCCAAATGCAGTTTTAAGCTTGGGTTTTGGTTCTAAAAATGATGATACAGTTGTAGCAGGTTTAGTAGATGAAAAAAAGTTGCTTCTTATAAATATGTATCTCATTCACATGTAAATACAGTTGATACTGTAGTTCTGAATTTTCTACTACCAAAGAATCTAAAATAGATCACTACTTGTGCAAATTTCGTTATGCAAAAGCATTAAATTTTTCTTTGTTACCATAGGTAGCAAATAAAACACCTCGCGTTACTGTTAGTTTAATGCAAGAACTTATCAGATGACAGGCATTACATCGTGTCTTGAAAGCCCGTGACTCTAAATTCTAAATTTTTACTACAATTTTTGCGATTTGTGTTACAAAATATTTCGAAATTATTGTCTCAGGAAATAGAATTAACAAGAAATTTATCAATGCTACATGGTTCCATCAGTATGATGATGTCTGCTGCTAACACCAGTGAAACGCGTAGGTGTGAGTTAGTGTAAAGTGTAAGCAATTCCATCCACACCCTCACAGTCAAGGGTGCAGTGCTTCGTTAGTGTAGGACATCGTGAATCCCCCACTCCAATTACAAGGAAGCGTTACTGAAGGACTTTCTGTAAGTTGAACTATTTCCTACTTAGTATTACTTTAAATATCTAACCGTTGTTTTGCCATATCTTCGTCGTTCTGAGACCTTTTGCAATAGAACTGCATGCTTTTAAAAAAAAAGAAAGAAAAAATAATACTACTAGATTACTCATATCAATTGTGTCTTATCTTTTTATCTTGTATTAACAGTTTGTCTGATTTGTGTTTAATTGGTGTGTGAGGAAACGTTTCTGCTACTCCCCAATATTACCTCACTTTGTAATCAAAATTTTTTTTGTAATGCTTTTATCGTAAAGCGTAATTTATTCTTGAGCTTCCTTGTTGCTGGATAAAGTAAAGCTTTAATTATTCGCGGCTAAGTCTGGGAATTACCCCAAAGGTGAGCAATGAGAAAGGGTGTGGGGATGGTCTAAACTCTACAATAAACTAACAAAAGGAAAATGGGTTGAGCGCCACTGTATCTGTATGAACGGTTACACTAAAGATTCATTACTCCTATGAGAAGATACAGAAACTCACGGGATATAAACGCAATAAAACTTACAACTTACTAAACTAATGTATCTGAAACCTCTGGAACATACTTACGACCTCTCCGATCTCGATGAACCTGAAAAAACACAACAAATTCTCTATTAGAAAGACACAGTTTGTGCTTTCCAATAAAAAACATACTAATAATTACACGTGGATAATGTTAAGATTACCACACCAAAGATATTTAAATCAACAGTGAATACCTAGAACAAACCAGTTGTAGCATATCTGTGCTTTTTAAATTACTTCAGCATTCGTATAATTTCATTGTTCAACAAACTTATTTACTTTAAAAATTTAGTAATTTAATTATGCATGGAATAAAAAAACTTGAGTCTAAAAATGAAATTTAATGTAGTTTTTCTTTCTTGGTTTTTTCTTTAAATATGTTTACAAAATGAACTAATAAAATTGGGTTTTTAATACATCTGCCCTTGACATAACAGGACCTTAAGTTAATAATATTTTAAAACAAGTTTTGACACCAAGTGTTCAGATCTGAGTATTGGCTCACATATGTTTCTCACAAATTATTTCTTAAAAAATTTGAATCACATGTAGTTAACTTAGACAAACAATTTTTCATTTAATTCAGGTATTATGAGCTTATTAAAATTTAACATCTGCGAATGAATTTTCTAAAAAGCAATGGACTTTGAAATCTCATATTTTTACCAAATGAATTTTGCAAATCTTATAAAATTATTACTATAGCATTTCGTGATTATTTTCTCCCGCGCTGTTCTATACACACAAAATTTAACTTGACCAAACGATCCTCGAAAATTATTTATGTAAGCTTTCACGAATTCTCACAAACAAAACAAAAAAGAAGGTTTGATACCTGTAGGTGTTGATGTTTTCATATCTAATTATTAAACGTCGACGTACATGCTCCGAGATCTGCTCATCAAATTGTCGTAACGAAACATTAAACAACAGCTGTAGTTGCCCTGATAAACGAACAGCTTTCCAATACTTTATTCAAATATATCAACGTTCAACCATATCTTTATATTATTGCAGCATTTAAATATACTTTTCCATTATTCTAATTCGTCATTCTACTCTGTCATACGCTAAAGGGATAAAAATATTTTATAAGTTATTTGTTTAAAGCGATCTTACCGTTAACAAATTCCAACACAACAATTCAAGAGGCGGCGCGTTCCATTGCCTTGCCGGTGTCACAGGACCCTGGAGCTTCACTCTGTGTCCCAAGGCGACTTGCCCCCCTATTATAACCATCCCACGCCGATCCGGAGGCCCCACTTCTGCAAGGCCTGAAGATTCATCCTTGTCAAGAAAACAATGCCAACTCGACTACATTTAGAAAAGCAATGGCCGACTTCGTTCCTTCTAGTACGACACCTTATTTGCGTGGCGCAATACCTCATGACCAGTACACGCATGCGCTATTCTAATTCTAACGAATGAAGAGGAAGAATCCGCCTGTAAGGTAGGCAACACAAACGACTAGACCCCATATAAATACGTTCCTTGAATCTATAATATTATTAAATATCTCCGTGCAAAGCATTTAAGTTATTTAAGCGAACATGATTTCCTGTTTTCATATAGAATTGTTTCTTTTAGATATTATAGCATCAAATACGAGAATTAAATACCACAGAATAAAATTATGCTGAAGCGATTCTTGCTAACATGGTGCTATAGAATATATATTCTTTACAATCGTGATTATAATATATAGTTTTTTTTTCCAAAACAGTTTTCTTACATCTACAAAGTACTGAATAATTTATTCTTAATCTTTTGTTTTGCAGGTTTGCTTAATTATTTTTCTTACAGGTACTGTCACTAACTCCTTACCGCCGTATACATTATATGTCAGTTTGCTTCCTACAACCCTCCCTAATCTTCGATTGAGCCCGGTCATTCCGTGACTTCTTTGTGTTACGCACGGCTACAAGAACAACGTAGCATAAAATTGGCGCCCAACGTGGCTGCCCAAGAATAACGTAACAATGTCTTAACTGGTGCCCTATCATTCTATCTCTCCTGACCTTCAATTGTTTCCACATACAGGGATCCTGACCTATCCTTCTATAAACTTCCTCGTATGTTACTCTATCTGTCCAACTAATCTTTAACATTCTCCTATAACACCAAGTTTCAAAAGCTTCTATCTTTTTCTTATCTACTTCTTTAATTGTCCAAGTCTCACTACCGTATAGTAGAACGCTCCATACGTACGACTTTAAGAAACTTTTTCTATTATCTAAACTAATACTATTAGCTATTAGTAAGTTTTCTTTTTAAAACATTTTTCTAGCTTGAGCTATTCTAGCTACTATATCCCTTCTGCTACGTCCATCTTTTGTAATTATACTACCTAAATAGCAAAATTCATTTGCCTCCTCTAACTCGGTATTACCTATTTTTAATTTTGGTTTAGAACTAGGCTGTAACTCACTTGTCATTATCTTTGTCTTTACTGAGTTAATTCTCATACTATAGTTACTCCGTAGTATCTCATCTAAAATATTTAAAAACTCTCCTAACTCTTTTCTAGACTCTGCTATAATGGCTATATCATCTGCAAAACGTAACATGTCTATTTTCTGTCCCTGTACACTAATACCTATCTCTTTTCTCTCTCTGGCTAAGTTTAAAGCTTCCTCAATATAAACATTAAAAATCAAGGAAGACAGTATACAACCCTGTCTAACACCATTTCTAATCTTAGATTCCTTTTCTATTTCATCAAATCTAATTACTACGCTTTGGTTTTATATAGACTGTAAATAATTTTCTATCTTTATGAGAGATTCCTATTTTTGCAAAACCCTGAACATAACAATCCAATTAACCCTATCAAATGCTTTTTCTAAATCTACAAATGCGAAATGAGTCTTTTATTTTTTGTAACCTTTTTCGATAATTACCCTAATCATTAGTATCGGTTCTCTAGTCCTCTGTCTTTACGAAAACCATATTGGTCTTCGCCTAAATAATTCTCAGTCAAAGCTTCTACTCTATTTTTAATTATTATTGTTAGTATTTTGGAAGCATGAGAAGTTAAACTAACCGTTCTAAAATTCTCACACCTATCAGCTCCTGACTTTTTGGGATTGGGATAATAATATTTTTTCGAAATCTATTGGAACCTCACCTGTGTCATATATTACATTTATTAGTTCATATAATCGCTCCAAAGTTTTCTGACTTGCATATTTTATTAATTCTGCGGGAATATCGTCTATCCCTGGCGCTTTATTTAATTTAAGATTCCGAATAGCTCTATCAAATTCCTCTCTTAATATTGAGAACCCTATTTCTACATCCTCTTCTTGGTCGTTCTCTAACTCATCCATATCGTCTCCCTTATATAAATCTTCTAAATATCTTTTCCATCTATCAGCTACCTCAACTTTATTTATTAGAAGCTCATTATTCTCGTCTCTAATACCATTATATTTTTTCCTATCTTCCCCAAAAAACTTTTTAACTGCCCTGTAAGCCCTGTCTGTCTTACCTACTCTCAAATCATCTTGTATTCCCTTACAATTCTCCTCCATCCATTTATTTCTAGCTTTTCTACACTCATGCACTATCTTATTTCTAACTGTATTATATTTTTGCTTACTTTCACTATTCATTTCTCTGAAAGGTTTAAGCTTTCTTCTATTCTCTATTAAATCTAATATCTCCTTTGTTACCCACGGTTTTCTAGCTTCTATTTTTTTCTTACCTATAGTCTGTGTTGCTGTATCATGTACCGTCAGTTTTATTTCTTTCCATCTATTTTCTACGTTCCCTCCTACAGCTATCTCTTTGCTTTTATTATCTAATACTTGTTTATATTCCTCTTTACCCTACTATCATTAAGCTTACCTAGATCCCATCCTCTCTTTAACCTTTCTCAATTTTTTGAATTTTAGTTTACACTTCATTTTAACTAAGTTATGATCGCTATCTATGTCAGCCCCTGGATAACTACGACAGTTTATAACTTGGTTTCTAAATCTTTGTTTAACTAAAATATAATCTATTTGGTATCTAGCTCTATTACCTGGGGCTTTCCAGGTATATCTTCTCCTAACATGTTGTTCGAATAGGGTGTTTACAGTTACTAATCTATGTTTCTGGCAAAACTCAACTAATCTTTCTCCTCTATCATTTCGTCTGCCATACCCAAATTTTCCTACCATTTTTCCCTCACTACCTTCTCCCACTGACGCATTAAAATCGCCCATAACTATTAAATTCTCATCTCCTTTTACTTTTCTCACTATACTATTTATATCCTCGTATACCTTTTCTACTTCCTCATCCTCGTACTGAGTTGTTGGCATGTAAACCTGTACTAAAACAGTGTCTGTGGGTTTTGTACTCAATCTAACCATAATTATTCTATCACTAAGTTGTAAGTACTCTTTAACTTTATGCCCTAATCTTTTACCTAATACTATTCCTACGCCTGCCTGTGCATTAGTTGAAGAAGTTGTAATTATTCTATAATTATCCTTCCAAAAGTCATTACTATCTGGCCATCTCACCTCACTAATACCTAAAATGTCCAGCTTTTGCTTTCTCATTTCGACTAATAAATTCGTTAACTTATCTACTCTGAGTAATGACCTTACATTCCAAGTCCCTATCACTAAATCGAACTGTTGTTTTATATTCTTACGATGACGAGCCCCAAGTACCCTCCCGGAGATCCGAATGAGGGAGTATTTTACCTCCGGACAAGAATTTTACTTGTGAGCTCTCCATCATATGTATTTCGTGTTTTAGGCCACGCACACCTGGGAAATATTGTGGTAGGCTCCCATATCTTTCCACAACGCAGTTTTTAAAGATTTTAGCAAAAGCCGTATCCGTAACGGCCAACCCCAACAAGCTTGTAAATTATTGGGGATCGCCCGAGACCAACCGACCCTCCTCCAATATCTTTTAGCCAGCAAGCTGCTGCCCTGCTGCGCCTTTTAATCGCCTTTTACGATAAGCAGGCTTACTATAGTAGTATTCTTTATCCCCTACTATAGGGATTGAAGTAAAGTTCTACATATACCATATTTTAAAATTAAAGTTGTCAATTGCAAAACCACAAAATTAAATTTACCTAGAAATCATTTGAAATATTTACTTTTTCAGTACCACAGAAATAATTTGACTTTTATAAATTTTTGTAATCGATATCATAGACTTTTGCTTTCTATTGCCTATTTTTGTAGTATTGATTACAAAAATTACATACGACAGTGAGTACTGTGAACTGTATTCTCGTATTGTTGTATTGTTTCACAATATTACTTTAAATTTTTCCCTTTAAAGTGCTAATTACACGTTCCACAATGCATGCTTTCTATATAGAAAAAACGCTATAATGGTTTATGCTATAGGTCTGCATTAAGGATTGAAAGTTTTTGTTATAATATTCAATACCCGTCAATATTACTGTATTAGTTGATTAAGATATGATTTAATTTTTTACTACGTTTCTTTAAATTCGCTTAGGGCAACGCAGAAAAAGTTTGAATTGGCAACATTTTTTTATAATAAATGAACCTTGATACAAAATCACATTCAGTTTTACTGAAAAGTAAATATTTTCACATTTAACTAAAAAAAATTTATTAAATCAGAGGAGATTGTTAACTGTACGGTGTTATAATATTTTTCTATATCTGTGTGAATAAACTCACAAAGCGCCAAATGAGCGGTTTGTCTAACTGATTTTTTCACTTAAAGCGATTGACATTCATTTTAAACAAGTATTAATTAAGGTCATATAAAAGACCAAAAGTTTTATCATAGAAATAACATCGTGTAATTTAATTTATTGTTGCAGCACCTTGGCAATGAAAGAATTTCATTACGTAGCATTCGTTGAATTTTAAAAAAATTATTTTAAACCTCCATCATGAGTTACTTTTACTACATGCTATAATTACGGTAATATTAAGTACGTTCAAATGTAATAGTTTTGGACTGGTGCAATTTAAAAAAAATTAAATTCTCCATATGGAAGATATTCAGACATTGCTGCCCCATATAAATTATTAACATCAAAATACATTAAATATTTAGAATTAATATTCTGTCTTTTAATGCAATTGGAATTGTATCGTAATACTGAATCAAAATGTGAATAGCTATAAAGTTCAAAACGGGAACAAACGTTGAACACACTCTTTAAGCAGATCATGATTGTTTATATTTACCTTCGAGTGTAACACTTCACTGTTAACTTTAAAATATCACTACTATCTTCAGTCACTAGCTAAATTACTTTATAATTAATATCTGTAAAGATTTATTGGCTATTTATACATAAATATGTTCTGATGTAAGCAAAATAGCTATAAAATTAGACATTTGCAATTTTTCAGAAAAATAAAGCAAATTTGAAATCTTGCCTGAACAAAGCACGCTCATCAGCAGAAAAATTAATACTGAATTTTAATTTCCAATAACAACAATCTCACATTATTTTTCATTCAGCTGAGTTTACGGAAAAATATGCTTGCACGCGTAATCAAAACAACTGTAAAAGAATTAGCATACAAATCAAAATAATTGCATAGCGAATTGCTTTGAATGCAATTGTTAAAAAAAATCGCCTTTATTTACGTTTTTATTCAAGACGATTTTCAAGCTTGAATCGTTTAATTCTTGTTTACAGAACGGATGTAGAAACAATTTTTGACTTTTAATCAGAATGCATGAAATGCATGCGATGTAAAAAATTGCAGAGTTGCCTTCAGTACGTGACTATGACAAAGCAATTCGCTATGCAAACATTTCAATATTTACATACTGAAGGCAACTCTGAAAACATTCTGCAGTTTTATCATAATACAATTACGTCGTGCAATTTTTAATTTATTGGAAGAGATGGATTTCATCTCAGTAAATTTTAATAATGATACAATTTTCCCAAAATGTTGCTTCAAATAAAAATCCCTAAAGATTTGAGTATCCCAGAAAAATCTTCATCAAACTCATGCGTTTTTTGTTTAACTAAAAATTTAGGGAAAATATCAATGTGAAATATTTACTTTTCAGTAAAACTGAATGTGATTTTGTATCAAAGTTTATTTTATTATAAAAAAATGTTGCCAATTCAAACTTTTTCTGCGTTGCCCTAAGCGAATAAAAAAGAAACGTAGTAAAAAATTAACTCATGCCTTAATCGACTAATACAGTAATATTGACGGGTATATCAATACATCAGTTACTTCTGCAACGAAAACAATTTTAACGCAGTACTCGCTGTCGTATATAAATTTTGTAATCAATACTACAAAAATAGGCAAATAGTTAGTATCAGTGGTTGAGGTACTAAGAATTCTTTTATCATCACTTGGATTAAGAACAATTTTGTTTTGTTTAATAGTAAACACATCATGTTTAACATTAAACCGTCAATATTGTTTAATAATTTACACGCACTCATGGTTTTTTTAAAAACCCAATATTAGAGAATTTCTTATGCGGCATGGATCGTGTAAACACACAATTACCTATATATGCATATAAATTATGTCAGCGGTAATCTAAAACTTATTCTATATATATTACTAGTTAAGGGCTATTTGCATTGCATTATTTTAAACGAAATTAATCTAAAGAAAAATATCAAAATTTACACGCACTCATGGTTTTTTTTTAAAAACCCAGTATTAAAAACATTTTGCAAGCAGTAATCTAAAACGAAATTAATCCAATTTAGGTTTTTTATTATGTGCCTTCATTGCAATTTCTTTTTCACAATAAATCTAATTCATTATTTCTGCTGAGGTATAATTATATTCGCTTACATACTGTTTTATTCATTAGAATAGATTACAGAGCTGAATTTTTTCAGAAAACAATGCAAATTTTTAATTTTTTTTCTAACAGGTCAGTTTATTATTTAATATAAATACTTCACGTAGATTTTACCAACAGTATAGAAAATAGTCTATGATATCGATTAAAAATGTATAAAGTCAAGTTCTTTCAGTTGTACTGAAAAAAGTAAATATTTCAAATGATTTCTAGGTAAAATTTAATTCTTTTGTTTTGCAATTGACAAATTTAATTTTAAAATATGGTATATACGCGTGCACCGTTTCAAAGCCAGACCGGCCTTCCATTAATGCTGACTAAGTAGATTTATTTATTATTCTGCTGATGTTAGCATTATATTTCTCGCTTTTTATTTTTCTGTAGATGTCAGCATTAAAAAAATTTATACATGACTGGCTTTATTAAATTTTCTGTAAATTTCATATTTCTGCAATTGCTATCTAGACAATACCTTAGCATTAAATTCTTGTTTACATGAGTTGAATTTTCTGCTGTTCTTCTTGTTTAATATCCTTATATACTCAAGATATGTGTGTGTGATAATCGTTCAATCTTTATTGCCAAGTTGTAATTGTGTGTTCTATAGAACAAATCAAAAATGAAAACCTTTTTTTTTTAAAAGTGTCCTTGTCAGGAAAGAATAATGATAGTGATTGGGTTAAAAATTATTGAGTAGTTTATAGTCAATCCAAATTAAGTACTGGAGAATAAAATCGTTGACGCCGTGAGCAGATCCACCAATTGCAACGTACGACCTGATGACACCACCAATACAGAGTATGTATTCGTTAGCTTAATATATAGATTTAATTTTCTTAATGCATTTACTTGATCTAATATTCATTTAAATCTTTTTTAGTGAACACGAAGAAGAAGAACAACCAGAAATAACCGCGCGTCAAAGATGAAGAAGACAGCCCTCATAGAACTGATAGTGCAATATTTTTTACCGTTCAGAGTTGGAGTGAGTTAGAACTGTTCTTTATATTTGGAAATTTAAGTGAATTATAGTATATTTATTCTAGAGTACATAACATTATATATATATATATATATATATATATATATATATATTTTATAAATTACAATAAAGAAAAATACATTGTGTGTTTCATTTCACATTACTCCCGATTTAATAACTACGTAATCTCAGTTTACAGAACGGTGTAAAACAATTTTTGACTTTTAATCTGAGTGCATATTTCGAATAGATGCTCTCATTTTTTTGCGATTAGAGTTAGAAATGCATTTCAAATAAATGCTTTCACAATTTTTGCAATTGAAATTAGAAATGCATGTGATCTAAAATTGCAGATTTGCCTTCAGTACGTAACTATGGAAATTCAAATGCTGAAGAAGCATTAGACTAGACTATCGTTGACAAGAAAAAAAAAGCTGTCTGACATGGGTTGAATTTTCTGCTGTTCTTGTTGTTTAATATCTTTATGTATACTCAAGATATGTGTGTGATAATCGCTCAATCTTTATTGTCAAGTTGTAGTTCTGTTCTATAGAACAAATCAAAAATGGAAACTTTTTTTAAAATTGCCCTTGTCAGGAAAGAATAATGATAGTGGTTAGGTTAAAATTATTGAGTAGTTTATAGTCAATCCAAATGAAGTGCTGGAAAAAATTGTTTACTCCGTGAGCGGATCCACCAATTGCAACGTTAGCATATATTTCAATAGATTTATTTCTAGTTTCTTTGAAGTTGGAGCATTTCATAAATTTCCTCGTTTATATATTCCTTGCAGATAAACTGAGTTCGCGATTTATTAACTACGACTTGTTATTCTTTAAAAGCGAGAATGAGATAATTGGTGCAATCAGTCTGTCTATCTGTCTGTCTGTCTTTGGCAAATTTTCGAGATATCTGTACAATTTGTTAAATGTTGTAAAACCAGCAAAGAGCTATTGCGTTGATCAATTATAATTGCTTTCAGGGTTGAGAGTCCCATTCGTGCTGTCTGACTTTAATTGTTTTTTTCTGCAGACATCAGCATTAAAGATTTCTTACTAACTACAATAATAATAATACAGACACAACCTTTTCTTTTGTTTTTTATTATTATCAAACCTTTTTTTTAATAACAAAGTATTTTATTTTGCACATTGCAGACTATTATTGCCGTGCCTATAACATTTTGCAATAGATAGGTTTCCATCCATTTCTTCTTTTCTAGACCCTTCACACATACTTCTTCACCGGGTCGGATAATTTGCTTCGACTAGCATTGTAAAATTATATTAAAATAAATAATACAGACAAAATCTTTCTATTGTTTTTTATTATTATCAAGCCATTCTTTTAATAACAAGGTATTTTGTTTTGCACATTGCAGATTATTATTGCTGCGTCTACAACAATGGATGTTATATTTTAAACGGTTGTTGATTTTAACTCCGATAGCTTAGGGCAACCTAGTGCAAGCATATCAGTTACAACGTTTTGCATTAGATAGGTTTCAATCAATTTCTTCTTTTCTAGATCCTTTACAAATACTTCTTCACCGGGTCGGATAATTTGCTTCAAATAAAGCGCTATATATGATAACACCATTCCAGCCGTTGAAGATTCATCCCAAGAAAGACCATGAATATTCCTTGTCACCCAGTCGTTATGTTTTATAAGATCTTGGCTCAAACAACTAGACTGCATTGGCAGTTTAAAAATTTGATGCCAAACATCACCTTCCAACAAGTCCAAAACCGCAATTTCTATGCACACAAACTCGTTTTTCTTGTATTTAAATCCCTGAATATCAATTATATACATGTTTGTATGTAAATATATGCAGTAAACTTCAACTAATTAAATTATTATTAGGAGCAAACTCCTTATATAGCAGATTACCACCATCTGCGTACTTTGCCAACCCACTTTTCAACCTATCACAAGAGTGAACACATTTTGAATTGAAACCGGCCCATGTGTATTTGCAGCCTCTAAACATAAATAAAAAACATAAATCAGAATCCGCTTTAATTAAACACAATTGACTTAAATGCGATATTTTGCATCTGGCATACGTTATAACTTCTCGCTAAAAAACCAAATTCAAAACATCTACACACATTTTCTCTGCACTTACATTTTTCAACATACGTGTGTTTTAAAGTATGTATGTTTCATTGAAAGTAATATATAGCCGGTCTGACTTCAAAACATGCTCACAAGTATTTTACATTAAAAGTATATAAGGCCAATCCTAATTCAAAACGGTGCAGGTGTAACTTCTAGCTAGAAAACCGAATTCAAAACAGCTACACTCATTTTTCTCTGCACTTATATTTTTCAACATATGTGTGTTTTGAAGTATGTTTCATTGAAAGTAATATAAAGCCGATTTTAATTCAAAACGTGCCCACAAGTATTTTACATTGAAAGTATATAAGAATTCATGTTTTCACAACTATTTTACATTGAAATGTTTTCACTACTATTTTACATTGAAAGTATATAAGGCCGATCCTAATTCAAAACGGTGCACGTGTATTTTACATATGGAAAATACGTCTGAACACGTTTTGAATTAGGACCGGCCTTACCTCACTACTGACGTCCTAAGTAGAATACAATCCAACGCACTGGAAACAGCATCCATTGTAGGAAACGTAGACAAAACAGAAATAAGGGAAGACCCAGAAGAGATCGACACAATACATTCAACGCAATATGAAGAACCAAAAACAGCGATTAAAATTTTAAACGAAGTCACCGATATAAAACTTAATCAATTTATAATTACCGAAGTTTTAACTAACCCCAATCTCGTAAAATATACAAAAATTGATAATAAGAGAATATACCAAATTCAAATAACTAAGGACGATAACGAGGAACAAATAGTTAAAATTCTAAAGGAATACCCGCCGAGAAAAAACAATTTTACTTTTAGTTCAGCACTGAACATTTGTATAACGATTTTCAGAATTATACGTTAAATTATTTAATAACTCCGGCCGTGTACTTATCAGATGCACAAAAAAAGTAATTACATTAAACGACCCTGACAAAATAAATGATGTAATTAGAAATCAACACGAAGGAAAAACCAACATTGTGGAATTAATGAAACAATAAAGCAACTCTTAAGACGATATTATTTTAAAGATATGAAAGACTTAACCACGGACTTCATTAACCAATGTGAATTATGCGACAAAGCAAAATACGACAGAACACCCCCAAAAATACCCTTAATGTTAACCCAAACACCCGACAGACCGTTCCAAAAATTACATGCCGATACTCTAGTAGTAAAGGCACAAAACTATTTAACAATTGTAGATGCATTCACCAAAATAGACCAAAAAATACTAATCACCTCTAAAAATAGCATTAAATAATAACCTTAGACAACGGCAACGAATTCATAAATGAGACGATACAAAACGCTTTAGAACTTCACAAAATAAAAATTTATTTTATAACTGAAAACCACCTTGAATCGAACGGACTAATTGAAAGACTACATTCAACCCTGTTAGAACAAATCAGATTCCTAAGAATAACTTTTAAGAAAGTACACATCACCAATTTAATGTCATACGCATTAATTGCCTATAATAATGCAATCCACTCATCAACCAATTTTACACGCGTAGAATTAACGTTAGAACATTCAGATTCACGCAAGCGTTACGACATACATTGTAATAAAGAAGTATGTAAGCATTATGCCAAAGATCACAAACAGAAACTAAAAATAACGTGGAAAAGTAAAAGATAAATTAGATAACGACAAATAACGCATCAGCACAACCCGCAATAAGAATACCGACGCAAATAAATTTTCAATAGGACAAACCGTATACGAGAAAAATTTCCAACGTAAACGACATAAAACGGCACCCAGAAATTTAGGCTTCTTTAAAATTAAGAGAATATCCAACAAAAATATAGCCGTAGTAGACAACGGCAAGATCACAAAATACATTTACTCGAAAAACTTAAGACACCCTGTAATTTCAGATGGACAATCATCTCCCTTACCGTCAACCTCCACCCAGGTAGAACGGACAACGACATATTAATTGAGGATATAAAAAATAACATTGGTATACTACCAATAAAATTGGGAAGTATGCAATATACAATAGACTATTGGAGATCGCACAAAATTTGATTAAACGGAACTAAAACAAGAATTTCAAACAATCAAAGATAATTATTACCGACTAAAACAATCAATGGACACAGCAAAATTCGGAAAGGAATACGCCATAGAAATGATGAATCATAACAGCACAATGGAAAGCTTTTCAAGAAACATAGAAGATAAATTTAACAGATTAATACCCGCAGAACGAACTGCAAGACGAAAAAGGGGACTAATTAATGGACTATGTAACATAAAAAAAGCCATCACAGGCAATTTAGAAAACCAAGACGCAGTACGTTACGACAACGCAATACAACAGCTAATTGAAAATCGAAACGATACCAAAACTATAATTAGCAACCAAATATCACTAAAATTCTACAAAACATTAAGAAAGCTAGTAAGAAACCAAGGTAGTATAGCCTACAGAATACAAACCCTTAAAACTAGCATGCAAAGTACCATGTTAGGGATGCGAGATTTAATTAGATTTAATACAATATTCACTCAAATAATATCAACATTCGCGTTAATCCAACAAATTTTAGCTACATTAGCAAACAGCGTAACATTTGCAAAATTGAGTACATTACACTCTAGCATCATAGAACCAACTGATTTGTTAAAAGAATTATTAAGAATTAGATCATTTATATATTTCGAATGGACCTGCATCTTGCCGAAGTTCTAAATTACTAGAACAGGTGAAACGGCTTGCGTGTTCTAATGAGCTAAAGAACCAAAATACAGGTCCAACCAAAGTAGAAGGGTCGTTAGTGAGAAACCAGACTAAGACAGGTCCCCGAAAAAGGACAGCGGCTCTTTCGGTACTTAGATTGGCAGAGACCATAAGGGTCGGTATGGCGGTCTAAGACACACTACCGCGATGTGGAAGGCAACGGGAAACCACCACATTATCTCCCAAGTACACAGCGTACTTAAATTGTAACAAACATGATGGCATTTTCTGGGGTAAAAGATTCCGGATTAAAATAGTCCCCCATTTGGATCTCCGGGAGAAGACTACTTCGCAGGATACGATCGAAAAGTTAAAAATAAGAGTCGGGAACAGTCTGCGAGTCGGAACGTGGAATGTTAGAAGTATGAAGCAAGTAGGTAAGCTAGAGAACCTAAAAATCAAAATGAATAGGTTATCACTAGACATAGTAGAGGTCAGCGAAGTTCGGTGGCCAGAGTCGGAGGATTTTTGGAGTGGAGACTTCAGGGTAATTCATACAGGAGCAGAGGAAGGAAATTTGGGTGTGGGGATAGTTATGCGGAAAAAGATTGGATACTGTTTAGAAAATTACTTACAACAGAACGAAAGAGTACTCATGGTTAGATTAGAATCTAAACCGGTAAACACAGTAATAATACAAGTATACATGCCCACCTCTAGCTACAGTGACGAAGAGGTAGAAGCTATCTACAAAGATATCGAAGACATTAAGATACGTAAAAGGACATGAAAATTTAATAATTACGGGGGATTTTAATGCTTTGGTAGGTGAGGGTAGGGAAGGAGCGGTAGTAGGTTTATTTGGATTAGGCACGAGAAACGACAGGAAAAATAGGCTGGTAGAATTTTTCGACAAGAACTATTTAATTATCATAAACACATTATTTCAAGATCATGCTAGAAGACGATGTAGGTGGAAGATGCCAGGAGATATAGGAAGATATCAAATAGATTACATTCTTGTTAGACAACGGTTTAGAAATTAAGTAAAAAACTGTAGAAGCTATCCAGAAGCAGATATAGATACTGACCACAACATTGTAATTATGAAGGCCGCACTTAAATTTAAGAATGTGAAAAAAAGAAACGGAACAAGGCACTTGGACTTAGAGAAACTAAAAGAAACTAAAAGAAACTAAAAGAAACTAAAAGAAACTAAAAGAAAGATTCAAAAAAAGTCAAATGAATTGTTCAAAGATATCGGGAAAATATCTGATACTAAGGAAGTAGAAACAGAATGGAATAACATTAAATCCAGCCTAGAAATGTCGGCCAGAGATATTCTGGGTATACACAAAAAGAAAATAAGAAACCATGGATAACAAAGGATATCCTGAATTTAATAGAAGAAAGACGAAAATACAAAAATAAATCAGACGAAACAGGAAAACAGAGATACTAAGCCATAAAATGGGAAATTATTCGAAAATGCAGGAAAGCTAAATAACAATGGATTGATGAAAAGTGCAAAGAGGTTCAAACGAAGATGGAAATAGGAAAGACAGACGAAGCATACAAATTAATTAGAATGAATTTTAGGGATATAAAATCGTATAGCAAAAATATACGGGACGCACAAGGAAACGTCATTATAGAAAACGTAGAGAAATTGGGTAGATGGCAAGAATATATACGGAATTTATATGCAGGAGAGAAACTTTCTGCATTAGAACAGGAATCAGACATTGAAAATGATGACTTGGGATATCCTATACTTAGAGATGAGTTTGAATTAGCATTAAAGGGTCTGAAAAATGGTAAGGTGCCGGGTACAGATAAGGTGCAAGCAGAAACTCTAAAAGCAACCGCGGCTACTCCATGGGGGCTCAAAGGCTAGAGCCCCCCCAGGTTATTTTAAGGAATAGGTACCGTAAATAAACTTTTCAGCATAAATTAATTTATCGTAAAATGATTACTCAAAACTAGAGATCGAATGCATAAATGCTTTCAGTCCGGCATTTTTAAGTGGTCTCAGTAAATAAATTATAAATGCTACGTTTACAATGAAAATGATGTATGATGTCGGAAACAGATATGAATAGTAAACATATTCCACCGTCGTCCTTTCGTAAGCAACGACATCTAACCGTTTTAATAAAAATTAACACCAAAATGCATATAATTCTTTTAAGATTTGTGGTTTAAATGATCAAATGTAACACTGATATTAATATTTTAAAATTATTTAAAACAATTACGTTTCTCACTATATTCATTTTACATCCTAGTATCCTGCATTTAAGCAATAATAAATAAATACCTGTCCTAGATATTTCGACAGTGCTCTCTTCACGTAAACAAAATCTGTTGATTCTCCTTAGGACAAAAGTGAGGGCTCAATTCTATTGAGCTCAGCTTCAATGTAAATCTTATAGGAAATCGAACGACGACGAATTCTGTCGAACGCAAATAATAACAGCTTCAGATAGCTTTAACAGGGCTATCGTCATTATAGCCCTTACCCTCAGTACTGTTGGTATTTCAAGGCGTGTGTGTTGTTGTCGGGTACTAATTTGCGTGAGCGTAGAGATTATTTCCCTTGTTTTCGTTGAAAATAAAGACCATGTCTTGTTCTGTGAGTGTAGTCGTAGTGTATAATTTTTCAACCACACTTACGAAGTAAGTTAGGTTAATATAATCGCTACGTCGTCGTCGCCGCCGCCGTCGCCGCCGTCGTCCGTTGTCATATTCCCATAATGATACAATAAATGATATATATGTACCTTGTTTAGTTTTTTACGCTGATTATAAATATGCTATTCACTTTTCGATATCTCATTTAGTTTTCGAGATAATCGAATTTATTTGAGAAATGTTAACAGTACAAATTAATATAAACTTTAATAGATATTCAAATGATTCTTATTATTATTTCGGCTTCAGTATCACATTATATAATTTTTGTGCAAAAGAAGATCAATTAGTTCGCGAACCTTTAGCTGTAGTTCATTGCGCTGAAAATGGCAGGGATGTGATACATGGAGATCACTATAAAGCAATCATTCCTAATTCGGCTGAAGATATTCCAACCGTACATCAAACTGACTTATTCGGAGGAATCACAATACCCGGGACTAATCACAGAATATATGTTAACAATTTTAATTAATTATTCTCTATTTTTCTGTTTGTTTGAGTGGTGCTGGGAGCTTATATCATTAAGTAGTCCGACTCAAACTTGATTAAAACAATAAATTTATTAAATTATATTTATAATAATAATAAAATTTTGTTTAACATTTAAGTACTAGTTATTTAATTTAAAATATGTAATTTCCTTTTATTAAATTTCCGTAAGTTTGGTTGTAAGGCTTACATGCGTCTTAGATTTTTTTGATTATTATTTTGAATTATTCAAGATGACTGAAAATAATATTCGTAATATAATCGAAATTAAATTTAAAACTCTTCCATTAGCAGAAAAGGTGAAAATTAAGAACATAGGCCATCCGACACCGGATTTAAATATGAAAGAGGTAGATAAGGTTGGAAATCGCAGTTTCACAAGGCATTTTTCAAAAGAAATTTATAAAAAATGTCAGTGGATTTCTGGATGCTCTCAATCGAATGCTCTATCTTGTTTTCTTTGCCATTTATTTTATTGTGACGGAATGGACAAAACATGGTCGGAATAAGGATTTAGAGATCTGAAGCATATAAACGATAAAATAAAAAAGCATGAAATTAGCAAGCACTATATAAAGTCTTGCACGGATTTGGCTATGCTAGGTTCCGTGAACATTGCGGTTCAGCAGGTGACTAAAAATAGATACATTTTAAAAAAAATTATCAATTGTATTAAATTTTGTAGAAAGTTGGAATTGTCATTGAGAGGACACAATGAAAAAGAAGATTCCGAAAACCGTGGAATTTTGTTAGAATTAATTGATTTTACTTCGAAATTGTATGTAATTTTAAAAGAACATTTACACAAAGCGATTGTATTTAGAGGTACATCCAAAACTATGCAAAACGAGATTTTAGAAAGCATGCTTGCAGTATGTCGTCAAGAAATTCAAGATCAAATTAAAGGTAGTAAATTTTTGGCAATTCAGTGCGATGAGGCGACTGAAATTTCAAATCAATGCCAAATGGTACTTATAGTTAGATATTTCTATAGTGGAAATATTTATGAGAGATTTTGGACATTTCTACGAGTAATAGATAAAACAGCTGACGGTTTAGCGGAGTGTATTGAGCAGGAATTAGATAAATTAATATTAAACTCGCCATATAAACTAATCGCTTAAACTTATGACGGTACAAATGTTATGAGTAGTTCTGCTAGTGGAGTTCAGTCAAAAATAAAACTTAAATATAAAAATGCCCATTTTGTTCACTGTTATGCTCATCAATTAAATTTAATTTTGCAGAAAGCAACTAGTCAAAATGCTAAAGTTAAAATTTTTTTTCTAATTTATCCGCAATTTCTGCTTTTTTTCTCATTCTATTCACAGGTGTGATGTGCTAAAAGAAATAGTGAAGCAAAAATTGCCCACTGTTGCTGCCACACGTTGGAATTATAATATTCGTATTGTGAACGTCGTATATGAGAATAGAGAAAAACTAATCGAATGGTTTGAGGAATTAGAAGAAAAATGCAATAAAACTATTACCTGCAGGTAAGCATATGTTTTGCATAGAATTCTGGTAGATCCTGATTTTATGTTTTTTTCTCAATTTATTTCATAGAATTTTTCCACATGTTAACATATTATTTAATCAGTTTCAAGCTAGAGATACAGACAATGTTGCACTGAAGAGAAAAACGGAAGACTGAAAGGATAATAGCATCCGCTAGAAATTCAACTGATGGGATAGAAAATATATAATCTGTAATGATACTAAACGAAGAAAATTTAGTAACGTGGAAAATCGGAATTTGATTGCTAAAGAAGTGTGCGATACAAAAGTTGTTCAGATGAAGGACAGGCTCTCATACCGAAATCATTTAGAAGCCGCATTTTTAGTAGACGTAACTAATTTTGATACTTACTCAAAAAAAATTTCCAACATCGCATTTCCAATCGATTGTTAAGTGTTATCCGATGTTACAGCCAGACAAATTGAGGACTGAATTGGAAGTGATGTACTCAAAAACGGGTTTTAAAAATATTTTAGGCGGCCGAAACATGCTTTCCTGGTTGACCCAAAATGGATTAAACGAACTATTTGGCGAAACAATAAAATTATGAAAAATTATAGTCACAACCCCAATGTCCACTGCCGAATCTGAAAGATGTTTTTCAACTCTTAATAGGATTAAAACCTATCTAAATAACACAATGACCGAAGAACGTCCTAATGCCTTAGCAATGATGTCAGTCAACAAAAACTTAATACATAACATCAACAATTTTGACGTAAAAGTTATATACCATTTTATTGCTCAGAAAGACAGAAAGCTTGATTTCGTTTACAAGCAGTAAAATTATTATTACGTGACAATTAGATTACAGTGTGTGACTTTTTGTACATAAACCTATAAACAAGTATACAAAAATTAATGGGTCTGTGTGAGTGACTAGGCTGAATACACCAAACCACTGAAGGTGAGTGTTGCTTATGTTATCTTGTATTATATTCATGCCATAAGCAGTTAGAGCACCTCAAATAAAATCACCACGAGCCGCCACTGTCTAAAAGCCGCTGGACAAGCAGTAACAGAACGTCTCTTCCAACTTGTAAGCTATATGTATGAGACAGGCGAGATACCCAAAGATTTCAAACGTAGCGTCATAGTAACTATACCAAAAAAGAAAGGCGCAGATAGATGTGAAAATTTTCGAACAATAAGTTTGACAGCACACGTGTCAAAAATTTTAACTAGAATTGTGCAAAGATGAATGGAAAAACGGGAGGAAGAAATACTAGGAGAATACCAATTTGGGTTTTAACGAAACAGGGGAACACGGGAGGCTATTTTAGCTCTGAGAGTGATAATCGAGAAAACAATAGAAAAAGGTGAAAGCGTGTATATAGGGTTTGTAGACCTGGAAAAAGCATTCGACAAAGTAAATTGGAAAAAAATGTTTGAAATACTCAAAAAGATTGTAATGAGTTATAAAGATAGACGAATAGTGCATAGCTTATACAAAGAGCAAACAGCAATAATAGAATTACAGCAGGAACATATAGAAGTAAACATTAGGAAAGGGGTGAGACAGGGATGTACCCTATCCCCATTGATTTTTAACTTGTACATAGAAGAGGCAATAATACTGTCAAATGCAGGAAGACCTTTGGAATTACTATGCAGGGACAAAAAATTGATATGCTTAGATTTGCAGATGATATAGCGGTATTAGCGTCTAGCAAGGAAGAGTTAGAAGCTGCTCTCATTGAAATGGAAACGGTTCTAACAGAGAGATACGGTATGAAAATTTACAAAACTAAAACTAAAGTTCTAGTATGCAAAGGTGGAAAATTAAATCGAAAAACAAGAATACAAGTATGTAACACGAACTTAAAAGAGGTTAGGGATTTCTGCTACCTAGGAAGCCAAATAACGCAAGATGGGAAAAGCACAAAAGATATAAAACAAAGAACTGCACAAGGTCGTGCTACATTTAACAAGAAAAAGCAACTACTGTGCTCAAAGACTAAAACATAGAAACAAGGAAGAGATTGCTTAAAACATATGTGTGGAGCACAGCACTGTACGGCTGTGAAGCCTGGACAGTAGGAGAAGCGGACAAGAAAAAGGTAGAAGCCTTTGAAATATGGTGCTACAGACGTATGATGGAGATATTATGGACCGACAAAGTTAAGAACGAAGAGGTACTAAAAATGGTGGTGGAAGAAAGAAATATGTGGAAAACGGTAAAAAATAGGAGAATTAGGATGATAGGCCACATACTACAGCATGAGGGATTAGTGCGAAATATATTAGAAGCAGAGATAGAAAAAGAGAAGAAGAGGCAGACCTAGGTTAGACTACTGCACACAGATAGTAAATGATGTAGGCTGTAGGGGTTTCAGGGAGATGTGTAGGCTAGCCCAGAATAGAAATCAATGGAGGTACGCACCCAACCAACCCCAAGTTGGATAAACTTGACGAAAAAATAACTGTGCTTAAACATGATGATTATTATAAGTAACTACAAGAATTGGTTGGGCAATATTCTCGAATAATGTTAAGTGTGTGAAAGGATTTACTGGAAAACCATTATTTTGACAAATGTCTAAGTGTTGGGGGATCTAGGTAGCCACAGGTTGCTTAACCCCCTACACTGAATCTCGGTGAAATAGGGCATAAAATTAGAAAACAATAGAAGGGAAACGAGCTGTATACACATGCTGTGTGAGAATTTCGGGAAACTATGTAGGCTAGCTCAGAATATAAATAAGTGCAGGTACGTGTCCAACCAGTTTTGAGACGGAAAACCTAATGACGAAAAAATAAGCGCAGATATATCTGATGATAGTATAAACAACTAGTTGTTGGTTGCGAAATATCTTCAACTAATGTTGACTGTGCGAAAAGATATATTGAAAAATATATTAAATCGGTAAATGGGTCAGTGTTGGGGGAACTTGGCAGCCACAGACTGCTTAGCTCCCTTCGCAACCACTGAAGGTCGGAGAAATAAGGTATAACTGTAAAACAATAGGTGACCGAACTGCATCTAACAAGAAAGAACAGCGCCAAAGAGGAAAGACAACAAACATAGAACAAGAAGAAAATGGATGAAAGCATATGTGTGGAGCACAGCACAGTATGCTTATGGAATACGGGCAGTTTAAAATGCAGACAGAAAAACAGTAGCAGCTTTTAAAATGCTGTGCTCAGATGTATGAGAACGATAGCATGGACAGACAAAGATAATAACAAATAGATTATAGAAATAGTAGGGGAACAAAAACAAGAACAAGAAAAAGAGAAATAGAAGGGTGGAATATGTTCTAAGGCATTTTTGGGGAGTAGCATGGGATATATTACAAGCAGAGATAGGAAAAAAGAGGTAGATGTAGACCTAGATCAGATAGTGATAGATGCGGACTGTGCAATTTTCAGGGAAATCTGTAGCTTAGTTCAGAATAGGAGACAATGATGGTACGCGTCTAACCAGTTCCAGGACTGAAGACCTAATGATGATAAGATCATTTATAACTAACAGTAAATTACCTTTTGACGTAATAGGATCAAACATTCTAATATTTGAAAAGGCTGCGTAATGAATAACGATTTTAATAGAAATCCCAATAGTAGAAGAAGAAAGAAGAAGAAAGTAACAATTACAATTATTATCATTTATTTGCTTTTCCAATGAAAATTACTAACATGTATCAAGTTATCATACCCAAAACCAAATTCCTAGCCTTAAATGAACTAAGATATGGTTATACAGACGAAAAATGTACCGACGTAACACCAAATCAATGTTAATGCCAACTATTGAAACAACAAATATTCAAGAAGACAGCCCTTGCTAAGTAACATTACTAAAATTTTCAAATCATTACGAAAACTGTGAAGCCAAACCCGTAAAAATCACTAACATGAAAATTCAAAAAGTTATCGAAAACAAATGGATTGCCATATTTCCATCAGAAGTAATAGCAACCGCAAATTGCAAGCAAGACGAGAATAATTCTAGCATTAACCGGAAGAAATTTAGTCATCCTCAAAGAAGATTGCTATTTTAAAGTAAAAAACGAAGTAATCAGAGTTTATCAAGACCTTACATTAACCAAGTAATTCGCAATTTTACCGGAATTACAATTCAAGATAAAACAACCAGAAGATGAAGAAGTAATCAAGAAACCCATGCAGCTAGAACATCTAGACCTAGACGAACTCAACCACGCCATGAAATTAATAGAAAACTATAAAGAACACTTGGGTGAATTACAAGTGCCCAAGTTACACTATGACAATATAAGCGTTTGGCCAATTTTATTAATCATTTTACTGTTTTTTCTAATTATGTATGTATTTTACAAGATGTATCTTAAATATATGAATAAAGGAAACAGTTTTAGATTTAAGGAAACAAAGAGAAACAAAGAAACAATAAGTGTACCCTTAGAAACAATGAATTTTAAATACTGAACTTTATGAATTTAAAAATTAAGCAAAACCTTAATTTTTCATTTACGTCGGGAGGAGTTATGCATCCCCCAATTTATGTATGTACTATAATATAGAAGTATTAGGAAATTATTAGAAACTATTAAGAAATTATTAAGTCGAGTACAACAATGTAACTCAAGGATAGATATAAAAAGGTTATTAACAGTTGATGAAAACAGATGCAATACAATGTATTCCATACGATAGCAATACCGCAGGTGGCAGGTAACAGACGGTTAAGATACCGCGATTACCTAGAAAGCAAGATTGCTACAATGTATTAATGAATAGATTTAAGAATAAGCAGACATAAGCTCTGCAAGTTCCCACAGAATTGTGAGGGGCAGGGGCAACATAAATACCTCGGGAGCCCCAGACCAGTCAGTCAGTCTACAGTATTTCAGCTTTAACATTTCAGTTTGCTTAAGCTACTCAAAATCTTAAATCCAATTATTATTTAAATTTCGACTTAGAGAACTTTAAACTAGTTTGTCAAAATTCAATTGTAATTTCTGTTTAAGTAAATAAATGTTGGTAGGAAGAATTAAAAAAAGTTTTTAAAAAGACAGCTCCTAAGGCCCGAAGCGTAACTCGCTGAATGATGTAAAGAGTTTGTAAATGGAAGATCCAAAGTAGGAGTAATTAATGTATTGCAATATATGTATTGTGTTGATTAGCAAAAATTTTATCTAAAAAGATTTCTTGTGAATATGGGAAGTTATTAATTTGTAACATATTGAGAAGGACATAGGTACTACAAATGATGGCACTATGAACGGATATTGACCATAGTGAAAATTCCGAAACCTTCATTCTGTCACCTGATTACATTATGCAAATTAGAGTCATCAAATACAGAATGAATACCGGAGAAATGTTCTATGTTAGTTGAATGATTTTTATAAGCTACAGATTTGGAAAACGTGGAAATGTGACAACTACCAATAACTACAGTTGTGGCATTATGGAGTTTCACCTTAACGTACATATCCCCATTATAATTACAAATTGCAGAAATAATAGTAGATATTATATTGTTACGAACTATTAGGCAACCCGTCAAACACGCAAGTTGCATAACCGAAGTGTATTCTACAGAAGTCTTGAACACTTGTGCAAAAACCAAACTATGAATCATCTAGTTAATTTTAGGGTATATATAAGATCGGTGATGAGTGTACGTTAGTCAGTCTACATCCAAATGTCGTATATCAATCATCTCGCGTATAGTTAGTTGGTCATTTCGCTTTGAAAGTTCTATAGTAAATATAAATTTATGTTAATTGAACGTACATATTGTACCGCCAGATTGTACATAAATAGACAAAAAGAGTAATAAATAAATTATAGTAGTGTTAGTGTTGTTAAAAAGGCTCATGGTTAAGGATTTAGTTTAAGAGATATTAGTGCTTGTAAATAGCATTAGTGTGATGTTGCTTCATTGTTAATTGGACTGAAAAACATCTATAAATAAGGCATATACTGTAAATTAGACTTGCGAATAGTGAGTAATAAAGACTTTTGTTATTACTTGTTCCAAGCTGGTGAACGCCTTAACAGTTGCCCGTAATACTGGTGTCAGACTGTTAGATGTATAGTGACTAATTAAAGAAAAAGAGAAAAACACAAGTCTAAGGACATTTGAGTAATTTGTATATGCCAGTTACAAGAAGTCAAAGTAAAATGGACGTAATAACTATAATGAATTTCATAAAGGATTTTAAATCCGCTATGGAAGAGATGTTGGCTAAACTAGAAGTGACACTTATTAAAAATGCAGAGGAAATAGAAGAAAAGTTAAGTGAAACTGCTGAGAAAATAGAAGAATGGTTAAGTAAAAATGCTGAAAAACGGAAGAAAGGTTGAATGAAAATGCAGCCACGAGTGAACAAAGATTAATGGAAAGCTCCATTGCATTGAAAGAAGATTTCACTGAACAGGTAAAAACAATTGAGAAATAGTTGGACAGTAAATTGGTAAAAATGCTAGAAGGTGTGATGAGGCTGCAAGAACAAATGATTTTACTAACAACGCTGCCACTTGAATTAACAAACAAAGTTCTAAATCGGAACATCTCAGAAATAACAAGCATGGAAGGAAGCGAGTCAATACCGTCAAAATTTAGAATGAAATCGCTCACATTCGATGGTAAAACACCTTTGCCGACATATTTGAAACAATTTGAAGCAGCTGCAGTAGCCAACGGTTGGTGCGACAAAGATAAGGCTATCTGCTTAGTAGTAGCCCTACGGGGGGAAGCTTTTAACATTTTGCAAAGGATTCCCAATCACCAACAGAATGATTACGGTATCTTAACATCGAAGCTTGAGATGAGATATGGAGACGCTCACGTTGAACAGGCGCAACAAGCACAAGTTAAAAACCGCTCGCAAAAGACAAATGAAAACCTGCAAGGATTCGAAGCTGACACTGCCAGATTAGTTAGATTGGCATACCCAACGGCACCAGATAGCTTACTCGAACAACTGGCTGTTCAAGCATCTGTGGATGGCGTTAAAGATGGCGAAATACAGCAAACGCTAAGATTAGCACGGTCAAAAATGTTAAATGACGCACTGTCTCATGCGCTTGAATTTAAAGCTTCTAAGCAGATATCACACAGTGTGAGTTACAAAGTTCGGTCTGCCTTAGAAAAACCTGGTCAATCGCAGAACAGCATAGAAAAAATAATCAATCGTGTGACGGAAAGGCTGGAAAGACAACGACCGAGGAGATGAAGTCTGTAATGCTGGAGCTGCGGTGAAAGTGGCCATATACAGAGACGCTGTATTCAACCAAAAAAACAACAGATTGAGCAGCAAAAGCAAGTTGACGAGAGGGGAGGTGGCGTCGACAACACTTTGTAGTGCCCCGGAGATTATCATTCGTAATGCATCGTCGATGGGAAGTCTGGACTACATTTATATTGATGGTAGAATTAATGGTAGGATTGTCCGATTACTCGTGGATACAGGAGCGACAAGGACTATTGTGAGACCAGATCTAATTGGTCGTGGAAAAGTGCTACCTGCATAGGTATATTTTCGAACGGCAAGTGATAAGAGAATTTCTACCCATAGAGAGACTGCCGCAACGTTGGGAATTAGAGACAAACTAATTAATCATCGGGTCTTGGTAGCTGAAATTACAGAAGAAGTTATCTTGGAGATTGATCTGATGAGAGAATATGGGTTTCATGTGAACACGAAAGAAAATGTGCTTTGAATAGATGATGATGAGATCCCATTTCAAGGGACGGCGAGTAACCAGACTATGGAAGTTCAAACGATTTGTGATATAAAAATACCCGAGAAAACGGAAATGATCGTGATGGAACGACCGGATGGTACTCTCCGAGAAGGACAAGTATGCATGATGAAGGCAACTGAAACGGGAATAGGTCAGGAAGGATTAGTGATTGGAAGAACACTGATAAAGTCTCGAAATACAATACCAATAAGGTGCTAAACATTAATGCGCATACGGTGACCCTGAAGAAAAACATGATTGTGGGAAGTTGCATTCCAATATGCCATATTAAACGTTGTGTAGACGACACAAAAGATAAACCAATCAACGGTTGCTCACAGAAATTGCTGGATATGTTGATATCTTCCTATCAAGGATTAAACGGCGACCAACTGGACAAGGTAAAAGGACTGGTTGGACGATATCGAGGTGTGCTTGCACTGAATGATAGTGAGAAAAGAAGAACAAATGTGGTGCAACACAAGATCAGTACTGGAGATACGCAACCGATACGACAACATCTCAGGTGGCTTCCTTTGGCAAAACGTAACGAAGGCTATCAAATTATCACAGACATGGAGAAACAGGGAGTGCTTGAGCTATCGAATAATCCACGGGCATTCCCGGTAGGGCTCGTCAAGAAAAAGGATAGGTCGACAAAGTTTTGTATAGACTACCGGCGGCAAAACATTGTCACAAAGAAAGACAGCTATCCTTTGCGCAGAATTGGTGACACCTTGGACACTATCCGGATCTAAATGGTTTTCGACCTTGGACTTAAAAAGCGGATACTGGCAGGTAGGTTTGGAGTCAAACGATAAAGGGAATAATGCGTTTACAATTGGAACTAGATTATGACTGTTTAAGGTCATGCCCTTTGGATTATGCAATGCCCCTGCTACTTTTAAACGTTTGATGGAATCGATACTTCGTGGACTGTTCTGGATAAGATGTCTGGTACACCTAGACGATATGATAGTTTTAGGCGGATCTTTCTTAGAACATTATAATTTGAATAAGGGCCGCTATACTTGCGGCCACGTCCCCAATGCTCCACCCGGAGGTACTACATAGGGTTTAAACGCGAAAATAATCGTGCTTCTAATTCATTCTAACTTCATAGTTAATCCACCCTAAATAAAAAAAACTAAATAAAAATTCAACAAATCTAAAAATCTAACAAACCTAACAAACTCTAACAATCTAACAAACCTAAAAATCTGACAAACTGAAACAAAAACTAAAAACAGGGTTTAAATAATGGTATATCCCTAGCGCTGACTTTGAAGTGTGCACGATCAACAAGACACAAAAAATGAGAGGGGGAGGGATCCGTAACACCGGATAGCAGACGTCGGCTCTGCTTACCAGTGCGACCAGAAGGGTCGTTTTAAAACTAATTTAAATCCATCCCTAGCTTTCCCTATCATTCTCTAACTGATTTATATTATGATTACAATCTTCACAAATCTACTCTTCCTTCCCAAATATGTACTGCAAACAAAATGGCGACAGAACGTCAAACAAAACAAATATGCCACAAAATACTACAATACGTGCTAATAAATATAAAGTGTAAATATAAAATATAAATAAATATAATTATAAAAATATATAAATAAATGTCTAATAAGCGTTAAGCATATAGCAGTGCACAAAATAGCAAAAGCATCACCCTATTTATCAGGTGCACTAGCACAAGCATTATGTCGGCTAGCGCCATTACGCACAAAACGTGCTTGTTAAATTATTTCAAAAACTACTAATTAATTTATATCAATGCTTGTGCGAGTACAGCCGCCACAATCTAAGTCTTACCTCGATGATAAAATTCTCCAGCATCCGAAGATCTGGTCGTCTGCCTACATCTAACTGTAACTTACTTTTAAGGGGAAGATGGGGTGCACTGCTAAAGTCCTGGTAGGTATGTACTAAATGTTCTGGGGGGATCACAATCACTATCACTTCACTTTCAAGTCCTGGGGGGATGCGCGGTTTCACTCTATTTTATTATCTTTCTTTATTTTATTGATTTAATTCAATGAGGATTTCTGATTTATTTGTTATTGTTTATTTGTTATTATTTATTCCCGATTTTCCGCACATAATTATGACAATAGGCAGTGATTGTATTAATGGTGTGGGGGTTTCTCGTGCATATTGGATATTTGGGTATAATTATCAGCCTTTTTTTTTTATTTTTTAATATTAGGTTTTGGTTATATCTATGCTCGTATCCTTACTCACGCCAAGTCAATCTAAAATTTTCCAATCCTCCCACCAACCCCACCGAATTTTACACGCGGTTGTCATTGATTGTCTAATCTCGCGACCCTTCCCGCAAATTCTTTTAAGGCTGTCCAGAACGCCTTCTGGTTAACCACTTCCTCGACTTCCTCTAGGCTCTTTGGCCATGCCAGACCTAGGATAGCTAGTTTGCTATCAGCCAACCCTCGATTTCCCGCCTCAAGCGGGCAGTCGAAGAGCACGTGCTCTGCGCTCTCCGCTCCCTCGCCGCATTCGCAGCGGTCGCTGTTGGTTAAACCGAACCTTTGTAAATACGCCTTCAGGGCGCCGTGCCCTGTTATCAACTGCACCATTTTGTGATCGAGCTTAACCTCGATCTTACCTCTGGCTTCTATGCTCGGTATGAATTTGTGGATCAACCTGCCCGTGGCAGCGTTGTTCCACCTCTCTTCCCATTGTCGAGTTGATTTTTCGCGCAGTTTTCTTTTGATTAAAGACCTCGGTATCGACGAATGTGATATCCGAAAGTCGCCCGTTGCGGCCTCTTTAGCTAATTCGTCAGCCCTATCATTTCCTACGTTACCATCGTGCGACCTAACCCAACAGAACTTTAAACGTCGAAACTCGAGCGCTGTATGCGCTATTCTCCAGACCTCCGCCTGGAGGTCTGTCGAGGTGTTCATGTTAGTTAATGCCGTCAGCGCTGATTGACTGTCGCTGATTATATAATAATCGTCTCTGCCCGTGTGATTTATTACGTAATCGATAGCCTCTCGTATGGCTACCAATTCGCACTGGAAGATAGTGCTCTAGTTCGCGAGTTTGGTTTGAAACCGAAACACCTTCCTTTCCTGCTTAAACACGACAAACGCCGCGCCTGCTTGCCCGTCAACCATACGTGAACCGTCCGTGTAAATTCTGATACCCGTCGCGTCCCGATCACCTTCGACAAACTCGATTCCTCTAATATCGGCCGGGTGCCCCAACTCTGATACCACGATCTTTCTTGCAACGTCCCTATTACCAAGATTAATATCTTTGATAATTTCACGCCCTTTCCCTATATCTATAAGTCTCCTATCTCTAATCTCCCTAACGACATATTCGATGGGTAGAGTCCTACTGATAACCAGGACCGCCTCCGTGGAGGTGGTCCTGTATGCCCTCGCCGCCTTTACCGCGGTTATACGTTGCACGCTCGTTAATTGACGCATCTCCCGGACTTTACAACCTTCCGCCCATACGGATGCTGCGTACAGCATTGCCGGCTTGAATGCTCCGGCATAGACCATCCTCAGCGATTCGCCCCTGAAATCCCAGTTTATTTTTGCCGCCGCCATCATTTTATTTGGTATTTCGCTTCCTTTGCTTTTGACGTACTGCACGTGAGCTTTCCAATTTAACTTATTGTCAATTTTTACCCCGAGGTATGTAATAGCTTCCTTGAACGGTATTTTCTCCCCTCCTAGTTCTAGCCTAGGAGGTCGCTGTCCTGGTTTTGTACCGAAATAAAGATGTTCCGGCTTCGACGTGTTAAATTTTAGTTTTACGTTCTGTGACCATTCGTGTAATTTATTCAGAGCCTCGTTTGGTTTTGTACGCATATCCATTAATAATCGCGATCTGATAATTAGAAGCGTATCGTCCGCAAACCCGACAATTGAACATCCTGCGGGTAATTCGACCCTAAAGATGCTTTCGTATAACAATTTCCAAAATGTGGGACCAGAGCATGACCCCTGCGGGCATCCCCTTTCCACCTCGCGCGACAAAACTTCACCTGGTATTTCAACCTGTGCCAATCGTCCCGAGAAATAACTCTTGACATCAAGTTCTGCGAACAACCCCTACGATCTAACTCGCTAACGATTAATGGCCACCAGACAGCATCAAATGATCTTGAAATGTCGAAGGCAACAACGACACAGTACTCTTTAGCATCTCTTGCCTGCTTAATTTCACCAACAACGAACTCTAATGCGTCGATAGTCGACTTTCCCTCCATAAAACCGAACTGTTGTTTGTTAAAACCGCCGCTGTCTCGCACTAAGTGCTCAACTCGCGTAGTCATAACGCGATCGAATGCTTTCTCCAGCACCGGTAGCAAGCTAATTGGACGATAGCTGCCCGGGTCTGACGCATCCGCCTTTTTGGGTTTCGGGATAAATTTTACGTTTTGAATTTTCCAGCAACGCGGAAATACGCCCCTCTCTAAACAAAGATTAAACAACCCGACAGAGACACACGGGGCTAACAGGCACGCCTCCAGAGCTGCGTCTGAGGCGATTCCGTCATGCCCCGGCGCCTTCTTAGGGTTCATCTTTCTAAGAGCCCTGACAACCTCATGAACTAGGATTGCCTTATCGGCACCTGTTCCTTGCGCCTCTGCAGCTTCCCGACGAACTAAATTGTGCGACTCTTCATCCTCCTCGGGTTTATCCGAAGGGAAGAATTTTTCTAATAAATATTCCGCCGTGGTTTTAAAATGTCCGTGTATTCGCCATTTGTTTTCTTTATATTACCGAGCGCGATTTTTTGTTGTTTTCTTCTAATTACGCGGTATGCGGTTCCCCATGGTTCTTTCTCCGAGTTTCGCGTGCAAAATTCTTTAAATTTATTCGTTCGGGTTTCTTCTATTAATATTTTATATCCGCGGTAACTTTAATTATATTCTATTCTCCGTTGTTCTCTTATATCTCCCGAAGCGCGTTGATAGCGGCGCCTTAGATTACGCGTTTCTGCCCGCTTAGCGGTTAATTTCCGTGTCCACCAGGGTACGCTATCTTTAAATGCTTTCTGTCGCGGCATGGAGTACGACGACGCGTCTACCACCGCGTCGTTTAATTTTTTCGCGAGTGTTTCTATTTAGTCTGCCTCTCGGCAGTTAAATAGCTCATTTTCGAGCGCAGGGATACTTTCGCCAAATTTTTCTTTAAACCGCTCCCAATTTGCTTTTTTATTACAGAACCGCGGAAATATAGTTAGCTGTTCGTTTGCGCTTATTTTGATTTCAACGTCCCATGTTATTCATTTATGGTCAGAGAGCGTTTCCTCGTCCAACCTTAATTTCCAATTACAAATGATTCCTAGCATCTCGTGCGAGGCTGCAGTAATATCTATAAAACTGCTGCCTCTATGCCCCTCGAACGTAGGTGAATCATTAGTGTTTATCACACTAAGATCCCACTCGGTTAAAAGATCAACAACCTGCGAGCCCCTATGGTCTTCGATAGGGCTGCCCCATAGTGGCGATTTAGCATTAAAATCTCCCCCGATGATTAAATTTTTATTCCTACCAATTTTGCGCAAAATGTCTTTGACTTGGTTTACTAAGTCCTCAGTTTGAGGATTTTCCCGCCGGGAATCGACCGGCGGAAGATACGCGCTGATCACGTAAAATGTATTTAGCCCTGATTTGATTTCGACCGTCGTTAAAAATTCGTTGGATAAATTATTTAGAACTATTCCGACGCACGACCCATTATTAATTCTTATTCCGCTACGCGAGTTAGAGTTCGTGGCTTCGAGCGGTCCTTTTAAAAAGACTTCTTTGAAATCTAACACATTTATTTGATTTAAACAGATGTGAACATTTACAATTTGAATTAATTTATTCTAAGTCGAAGTTATTAATTAATTGTACAGTGAGTTACCAGTGAACTGCAAGGTTAAAGCTGAACGTCTGATGAACTGACTAGGAGTGGAGCTCCCAGTCGTTATATAACTTTCTCCCCCTCACAATACTGTGGGAACCTGCGGACGTAATGTCCGCTTACACTTTGTAATACGTAGTTGCTATCTTAAAAGCTATTCATAAATTACATTGTTGCAGGCTTATTCTGCGTAATCACGGTACGTGACATCCGTCGACCGTCTGTGACCTGACTTTTGCAGTGTCACTTATCCTTGAGCTACTTTGTAGAGTTTCCACTCGTGGGAACTGAAATCATAATAATATAATGTAATAATATGTTGCAACGACATTGTTGCACTGTCCTAACATTTCTTAGTTTCCTAATATTTCCTAATACAAATATTAGTTTTATATATATATTAGATGGGGGTTCCTATAACTCGCGGTCGCTCGCAATCCGTGTTTAATACGGTAACCCCTTCTCCAAAAACCTGTTATTTTATGGCTATACAGGTGCGGTTCCTGTATAAGCCCGATGTCGATATTATTTTCAGAGAATAACTTTACGAAGTTATTTGTTGCCCCTTTTCCTTTCCCGAGATTTAATTGCGCGAATTTAATCTTCTTGCTTTTTTTAAATCTTTTTTTTTCTTCACGGTCCATAATTGATGTTCGGTGTGATTGCGTTCTTCAATCTCAGCATCGTGGGGCATCTACTCGACTTGGCGTCGTGGCGCGTATCGACCTTCGCGCCACCGCCAGTTCTGTCGTTTGCCCTAGCGCAAACCACACAGCAGGGGACTGCCCTCCGGCAATTCTTGAACTCGTGCCCGACCTCGGCACAGTTAGCGCACCACTGCACCTTCTCCCTGCACTTCATCGATCTATGGCCGTACTCTTAGCACCTGTAGCACTGGGTCATCGAGAAGTGGTCCCGGGTCCAGACCCTTCGCCACCTGAGGTTTATAGCATCAGCTAATATACGCCCTCGAAGTGTGGGGGTCACCTCGAAGACAACATTGACGAAGGGATCCCTAGGGCCCTTTTCGCCAAATCTAAATTTCTCCCTCAGGTGGTCTTCAATCTTCAAATCGCCGAAGCGGGGATTCTGGCTCGCGATCAACCGCACCAGTTCTTCTGCCTTCATCCCCGCTTCGACCCCCGGAAGAACGACCCGTGGGCGCTTCTTCTCTATCTTTCTTAGAACATCTTAAGGACCTAAAGGAGATATTCCAAAGATTACGCGGTGCAAACCTTACCTTGAGCCTTAACAAATGCCACTTGTTTGGAAAGGAGGTGAAATGCCTAGGACGTGTAATTTCAGAAACCGAAATAAGAGTTGACCTTGACAAAATAAAACCGGTGCTAGAGTAGCCTACACCAGCAGATATACACCAACTACGCAATTTTCTGGGATTGTGTACATATTACCGACGTTTTATACTAGGGTTTGAGAACATTGCCAAATCGTTGACGAAATTAACCGAAGATGGACAAGAATATAATAGGAATGACGACTGCCACAGCGCATTTGAACAGCTGAAGCAGCTACTAGTTACAGCACCGATACTGAGTTATTCACGGATGGAGGGGAAATTTGTGTTAGATACATATGCCAGCAACACAGCTATAGGAAGCGTTCTTTTTCAAGTGCAGGACGGACAAAAAAAAGTTATTAGTTATTTCAACAAAATCTTGTCGGGGCCATAAAGGAACTATTGTGTGATAAGAAGGGAGCTGTTGGCCGCCGTAAATTCCGTAATACACTTTTATAAGTACTTATACGGCCATAAATTCCCGTTAAGAACAGGCTGTGCTGCAATAAAAAGGTTACTGCAGTTTCGAAATCCCGAAAGGCAAGTTGCAAGATGGATAGAACAACTGCAGAAATATGACTTTGACACAGAACATCGTGTAGCAACTAGCCATTGGAATGCAGTCGCTCTGTCTAAAAGACATTATCCGGTAGACTGCAATCATTGCTCCAAGATGGAAGAGAAAATAAGTGTCATCCATAGAATGACAGTAACTGATGATATTTGACAACCCAAAAGAATACGAGAAAACCAGGAGAATGAGCCGAATTAGGACGTATTATTGAGTGGAAAAGTATAGGACAACGACCAGCTTGGGAAGAAATTAGTATTTGAAGTAGGGGCCTGAGGACATACTGGGCACAGTGGGACTCCTTGGTGATTGAAAATGGAATCGTAAAACGACGCCTGGAGTCTAAAGATGGCACTGAGAGACGACTTCAAGTGATAGTGCCGAGAAGCAGAGTGCCAGCAGTGTTGCAGCAATTGCAGGATGGTATCTCCAAAGAGCACGTAGGCGTGAAAAGAACTCTCAAAAGAGTGAGAAAAAGATTCTATTGGATGAACTGCAAGAAAGGTGTGGAGTGGTACCGGAAATGTAAGTTGTGTGCCTCTGGAAATGGCCCGGGCACAAAACAGAAAGTTCCAATGAGACAGTATAACGTGGGGAATCCTTCTGAGAGGGTGGCCATTGATATAGCTAGTCCGTTTCTTGAGTCATAGAAAAGAAATAAATACATCTTAGTTGCAACAGATTATTTTACCAAATGGCCGGAGGCGAATCCTATACCTAACCAAGAAGCCGAGATGGTTGCAGATGTACTAGTGAGGAAATTGTTTTGTCACTTTGGAGTTCCGTTAGAATTACACTCCGATCAAGTTCGGAACTTCGAGTCAGGGTTCATTTAGAACGTCTGCAAGCTTCGGAAAACTAGAACCACGCCACTTCATCCTCAATCGGATGGAATGGTTGAAAAAGTGAACAGGACGTTAGGAAAGTACCTAGCCAAAATTGTCTCCAAACATCAACGAGACTGGGACCAATATTTACATTTGTTCCTACTAGCATACCGATCTTAGGTACATGACAGCACAGGATACTCGTCCGATTGCGTAATGTTAGGACGTGAATTGTGGCTACCATGTGATCTTCAGTTTGAATTTAAACCTGGAGAAGAGATCGCAGGTGAAGAATACGTTTGTAAGCTTTGTGAAAGATCAAATAGCATTCACGAAAACGTTCGAAAGAATATTCAGGCAGCAAGCGATCGAATGAAATCACAATATGATTCGAGAGCCCAAGAAGGTGGTTACCAACCCGGAAATTTAGTGTGGTTGTACAATCCACAAAGAGAGCGTGGATTGTCGCCAAAATTACAAAGACAATGGAAAGGCCCGTACGAAGTGTTAAAAAGAATTAATGATGTAGTGTACCAGATCAAAAGATCTCCCCGTAATAAACCGAAAGTGCTACACTTTGACCGTTTAACATCTTACGCTGGCAACAACCAAGAAGACTCGAGTAATGAAAATGGCGTTCGAATGTTTATTACTCGCGAGCTAAATGTAGATTTTGAGAGTTTTATAACGGCGCATGATGGTTCCGCTAAAGCGAGATTTGGCGTTGTTGTTCAAAAACATCAAGATGCGTTTAGAGCACCAGAAGGATATTCCCTTGCACATTGCCTAGCTCAAAATCTGCAAATGTCAATAGGAATGGCTGTTGTTGTTAAGAAAAAGTTTGGATGTGTGGATAAATTAGTACAACAGCAACCAACTGTAGAAAAAGCCTTGGTTCTTCAGGATGGAAATGTTATTTTTACTATCTCCTCACCAAAAATTTAAAGATGGATCCGATATTGAGATGGTAGAGAACACTAAATGCCTTGGCGTAGTAATTGACCGAAAATTAACTTTTAAAATGCATCCACATACTGCTATAAATAGAGTAAGCAAAAAGGTTGTAGATCTGAAAAGAATTAGTCCAAAACTATCAAGTTTTGCTCGAATAACTTTATATAGAGCAATAGAGTATCCACACCTAACATATTGCATTAACATTTTATTTGTCTCAAATCAAGGTGATTTGGAAAGATTGCAAAAGATACAAAATCGTGCAATGAGATGTTTATTAAAATGTAGCAGATTTTCCAAAGTCCGCAAAATGTTAGAATGCCTTAATTTTTTAAATGTTCAGGAACAAATGAAGTATAATAGTATGGTTTTTATATATAAAATTATAAATGGTATGCTGCCTTCGTACTTGGTTAGCAACTTAATTAAAGTGTCAAAAATACATAACCAATGCACAAGACAAGCAGGCAATCACTATATATACAAGAAGAACAAAACTATAACTTCAAAAAGTGTGTTTCATTATGGTGTTAAGTTATATAATGCATTACCAAAATCAGTTACAAATCAGTCTTCTCAAAGAAAATTCAAGAGTAGTTTAACAAAATATATTTTAAGTTTTAGAAATGAACACTAATTATATTAGTAACTGCATTTATTTATTTGCTTTATACTAACACAATTTGTTTTATACTTTAATAACCTATATTGTGTAATGCAATAAATCTATTTACTTACTAACTATAGCAGAGACCTAGTTATGGACATCTATGGTAGACATTTTAGGCTCCAAAATAGTCTAGCTGAACTGATCAGCTTAGATTAAGATAGTTACGAAATATAGTAATTTTCCAGGAAACCAATGAGCCAGGCCCTAGTTATGTTGCTATCAACCAGTTTGCCTAACAAGACCAATAGCGTGTTGACTGTTATTTTCAACGACGTGGTGGTTGCACCAGAGGAAATAGCTGCCGATACCGTCATCAGTTATCAAATTGGCGTCAAAATATTTTACAGGTACGAAACGTAACAGTTTCAAAGAGCGCTCAGTGGTACGATTTATTAGACAACCCGTCAAATATGCAAGTTGCATTACCGAAGTGTATTCTACAACAGTCTCGAAAATTTGAACAAACACCAAACTATGAATCATCTAGTTAATTTTAGGGTATATATAAGATCGGTGATGAGCGTACAATAGTCAGTATACATCCAAATGTCGTATATGAATCATTTCGCGTGATGATCATTGCGCTTTGAAAGTCCTATAGTAAATATAAATTTGTATTATGTGAACGTGCATATTGTACCACCAGCTTGTACATGAATAGACAAAAGTGTAATAAATAAATTATAGTAGTGTTTATTGTTGTTAAGAAGACTGTTACGTTCAAAACCCTACAAACAAATTTTTCTGCGTTCATTTTTAAAACACCTTAAAATACCTCAACAAGTTCGATTTCCCGCCATTTGAATTAGTGTTATTTAATAAAATTTCTCAAGTAATTACTCTGTATAAAAGTTTGCTTTATAAAATCAAACAGCTGTTTAAAAACATTACGTTACAAAGTAGTTGCAATAATTCCTAGAACCTGCAGTGATTACATTTTAATTAAAAGCTGCAAGTAAATGCGCAGCTTTCTTTTAAAAGATAAGACCAATTACCACCTGCCTACATCTGCTTACAATGGACTTGTTATCTGGTATTCTGCAGCTGTTAAGATGTTACAAAGTAATTAGATTGTTTTTCTTTGTCTAAAACCTTTTGATGATTGCGTTATTTGCTTGTTGGCAAGCTGTTACAGTTTGTATTTTGGCAGCTGTTGTCTGAGAATTCTGTAAACGTGATTCTTCGGCGATATCTTTGAACGCCAAATACCTTACCCCCATACATGATCCTGACCTTATAAGATAGAGACCGTGTTTTGAAAGAGATCATTAAAGATTTTTAAAGATTGAATACATCTTCTTACGGAAGATACACGTTGTAAAGTCGCGCTATTAGAAATGTTTTCTGTGTTAGTATAAGTGAAGTCGGTGGTTCCAGCATGCAGCCAATAAAGAAATGCAGTCGCATCTTTCCATTCACAACCTGATACGAAGCCAAATCGTTCCAGGTACAGTTTCTATTTTCGTAATTTTTTTATGCTGCTGTGGAGTGTAGACATTTTATTTGTTGCCACCACGTTACCAAACACATGTACAATGCACGAAAGACAATTTAGTAATCCTTCTTTAAATTAAAAATTTAATTATTCAAAGTTTGTGTTAGAGTCCGTTTTACTGTTTCTTTTGTTTTTTTGTATAAACATTAACTAAAAGAACTTATGCCTCAATTTAAAAGTATTTAATATATGATTAATTTAAGTTAGGGTGTCTAATTTTATTGTTATATTATTTCTGAGGAAGTACTCTTCACAATGCAGCATGTATAGATAACTTATGTATATTTCTTTTCCTGAAGTACTGTATAGTTTATGCCTTATTTTCTTTTGTATGTATTTAAGGTGAACCATTAAGTAAGTATTTGACTTATAAGATGTTATATTTATTTTGCTTACCAATTTTTATATGTTATGACACTTTGTATACAATTACGATTACGCAACTTATTTGTTTTATTGGTTTGTAAATATTCTTTCAAGATTCGATGTTGACAATATAGTTTTACAGAGGTTTCCAATGTATTCTTTTTATTTCACGTACGCCCCTCTCCGATATTTTTCAGCTAGCCCAAATTCTACCATTCTATCCTCGTTCTGTTGGGGCATTCGGCGTAAACTTACATTCACTGTTTTCTTTTGTATTTGCGCGGAATACCGTAACAAGACTTATGGTTAAAGATTTAATTTAAGAAGATATTAGTGCTTGTAAATAGCATTAGTGTGATAGTGCTTCATTGTTAATTGGACTGAAAACATCTATAAATAAGGCACATACTGTTAATTAGACTTGTGAATAGTGAGTAATAAAGGCTTTTGTTATTACTTGTTCTAAATTGGTGAACGCGTTAACAGTAGCCCGCTACAATATGTTTATTATCTGTGATCATTATGTCCGCAAACCACCATTATTTTGAAAGTAATTGAAGATAGATCAGCACTATTTGTAAATGTGGATGCATTGGTATTACAAGCTTTTTTTTTTTTTTTGGTTAATTGTTGAATATTATTGGTACGATTCTAATAGATTTAATATAATTATATGTCTTCTTCATCATTAGCCTTTATGGATAGCATTCTTTGCGCAAATCCTAATAGTACCGTTTTTGCATTGAAGTTCGATCGGAATAAATTCTTACATTAAAACTCAGTATTGGAAGTTGTGATTTGTTTCTAAGTATTTCAGCAACCTTCGGTGGACTATCAAGTGTGAGTTTCAAGGACCGATTCTCATCACTTCTCTGACATATTGTTACCCATTTCATTACATTAATTTTGACGGGAGGATCGAATAAAGATTTTATTATAGATTCAATTTGCTTTTTATTGTCATTTGTTCTTACATCGTTATTGGTTGCATTCGATTCTTTCACATTAAAGATCATTTTATATCATTTGATCTCAACTGACGTTCCTGAATTTCTATGAATACATCATTCAAACATCTACTTTTGAGTTTCTCAACTTCAAGTTTTAATTCAGAGATAGTCTACATTAAAGACGGAATATCGAACAAGCCCTTTTCGCAATTTTTAAAAAGTACTTAACCCTCTATTGCATGAATTATTATTTTTTTGATAAAAGTGTCAAATTTTTACTTTTGGTTAGGCAAATAATAATTCTATCTCAGAATAATTAAAAAAAAAATTTTAACATTTAATATAAAAAAAGTACATTTGAGAGGCGTATCATATTTGCTACAACATGCCCTTACAGTAGGATGTTGTCACTTTGCAGATGTATCATATCTGCTACAATATTCGATTGCAGCAGAGTTATGAATAAATGATAACAAGCTCCTATTACTAAAAAAAAAATTTTTACAATAGTTATTTGTTGGAATGGAATTGCAGAAAGAAATTTCTATCTTTATTTAGGCATAAATAAGTTTTACATTTTACACATTTTATCTAAGTGAAACTACGACATCCGCTATGCTTGCATCTAACACGCAAAGTAAACCATTCTGGGAAGTGACCAATGTTGTCACTTCGAACATCATTATTGGGTTAAGCAGTTCTGAATTTTTTGATCATTGGTACTTCATCCTCTCCTTTACTAGGTCGGCCACGTTTCCTGTTCATTGACTTTCGACCTTGGCATAAGCTTTCTGCAACTTCACATTTGAAACTATAGAGCCGTAGTACTTTCTTTTTATCAATGTTCTTTGTATTTAGAACTCTTCTATAAAGAAGCCACGCATTGAGCACTGCCATGTCTAAAGAATGCGTGAAAAGCCTGTAGTACCATTTCCTGCTTCTCGACCTAATCGGGTAAAGACCCAACAACAAATCTAAGAGATCAACCCTCCCATGTGCTTGTTGTAGATCTGAATAATGTTTGGACATGGGATGTTTTGATATTCATTTGATTTCTTAATTAATCCATCTTTTAGCAACGTTTATTGGTTGGGAACCAGAGAACATGGACAAGAGATGGACAGCTTTATTATCATACCATTTCAAACAGACAATTGATGTGTCAGAAATGTTTGCTACATTTTCGTTGTATAAACCACGTCCTAATTCAATAAGCACTATATCGGTTTTTAAATTACATTCTGGTACTCGATTTATACGAACTGTTCCACCAGACCAAATTTTCGGCGATGCTAAATGCTACTGAATTTCAGGACTGTTGAAGTAGTTATCATAAAACAATTTATGATTTTTATCTACTGGTATCACTTGTGCCAAGCGTGAAACAACATTACAACTATGGCTTAAATCAGGTACTCCTTCAATCGATACACTTTCTTGGCCTGTATGTATTTCAAAATTGTAAGTGAACCCGCAAACACCAGATAAAACATATAACTTGTAGCCCCATTTGTGAGGTTTTTTTGGTTCATGCTTCTACAAGGAACTCTTTCCTTTAAAAGGACAGATTTGTTCATCGATGGATAAACTCTCCTCCATTGATAATTTTAAGCATTGGGCCTTTATATTTTCTAATACGGGACGTATCTTGTAAATCTTATCATACCCTTCTTCACCTCGCTTGACTTGAGAACTGTTGTCATTGAAATAAATAAAACGTTTAATTTCTTCCCACCTATTGGCAGTCATTAGTTTTGCTACTTGAGAAACTTCAAATTTTGAATTCCAATATAATCTAGATCTAGGAAGACGAATCAAAGACATCCACAATAGAGAACCAAAGAAAATTTCTATTTCATCTTTTTAGTTATATCAAGTGGCTTTTCAGGTCTCAGCTGTGTTGAATATAAAAGTTTGCTTGAAAATGTGATCCATCAATTCTGTTGTAAATATAAATTTTAAAAAATCGCATAGCGCTGTGCAAGAAAGAATCTCTTTAGGCAGTGTAGTATCTCCACAAAATACTGGTTGCTGTATTTTATCTGGAAAAGTGCCATTCTTCCAATCCAGGTTCTTTTTTTTAGTTTTCTTCCTTTTGGTAGATTTAATTTTTCGAGCAGGAGTACTGTGTGTCGCTTCGTCTTCATTACTATATTCAGGTTGTTCATTTTGCTGTCTTCCATGAGGAATATCTGCAATAGATTGAACCTATGAATTGTTTTGCGTAACAATAATTGTCGGTCTTACAATTTTCATCATCCGAATTTGATAATCTGTTGTCTTCACTGTCAGAAAATGTAAAGGTTTGCTTTATTCCTTTTGTTTTTGCTCCTGATATCATACTGGATGTTGCACTTTGCAATGCTGGTGTTGTATCTATTTGAGTGTGTTTCTTTCGTTTTGATCTGTTGGTGTGCCTTTGTATTTGTGGTCTTGGCAAACTTTGAGTACCATCTCTAATTGTGCCCACCGCATCTCCAAAACAACCTGTAATAATAACAATATAAAACGTCATATAACGAAGGATAAAAAGTACTTGGTATTGGATTTTCATAAGTTGTATTATTACTTGAATGTCCATCATTAGCTGCGGATTCTGTATTTTGTGATGCTCGAGGTGGATTCGTTTGGGGCTGCTTTTTTCTTTTAGATACCTTGTTAGTAACTGATCTTGGTGGAGTAGTGTCGACAAAAGAATCTAGTTCCGTAATTGGACAGCCTATAGAAAATAAGCTGGCCGAAATCAATACAGTAAAGTTTCAGTAGGTACCTAGATTTGGATCTTTGCACGTTGAAATAACATCGGATTGTACATTATCAACTGCTATTTCAGGCATAGAAATTTCAATAATATGGTCTCCATTTTGTGATATATGAGAATTTATCAGTACATTCTTTTCAAATAAGCCTTCAAACAAAACAGAAAAATATGTTCATAATTATAATGTAAATATTATTTCATTACCCAATAGTGTTTCATTCAGTTTGGAAATGTGAATAGATGGCTCTACATTGTTACTTGCAGGTTCTGGCAAACTATTTTTCTTTTCAGTTTCAATAATAGGAAAATTTTCATAGCGCTGAAATTCAGGTTGTTCAGAAACATCTATTTCAACAACTTCCATTTCTGGAGAAAATATTTCATATACAGGTTGTGAAAAGGATGGTAGTTGACGTAGATTATCTGAATTTTTAAAAATAGTTATTTATTACTCTAATAGCACCACAAAATCATACCGCAAGTACTTGAATCTTCTATTGTTTGCAACACAGTTTGGCGAACCCTTGAAGATGGGCCTAAGGTTGATTTTACTTTTTGTATAGTAGGTGGTGAAGTTGACAATTTTGGTAGAATATTTGGACAATATGTAGAAATTTTTGCGGACTGTGCTTCAGAAGCTTGCAATGCCATTACCACTATAAAAGCACCGCGACTACCAGCCATAATTATAGACTTATCTGAACTAGGAATAAATTTGCAAACTTTTATAGCTATTGCATGATTCTGCTAAAAGAATAATTTAGAATCACCAATTTATGTTATTTGCTACTAGACTAAATATTATTACACAAGCCTACTGTTTCAGAAATGCTACAGAAAAGTAAACGCATTAATTATTATATAGTTGTATGTTGTATCATATTTGCAACAGTACTCAAGTGCCTTCTTTCTAATAACGTGTATACTGTACCATATTTGCAACAGCCTTGAAGTCACACCAGGCTTGCAATTGTGCATGCTGTTGCAAATATGAAAAGAACAATAACTATGTGTATTTGGACATTCTAAGCTAAAAACTTGATTATCACATCATTATATCAATCATGAATATGTACAAAGTCATGATCCTATTTTAGTTCTAATGGAATGAACATCATTAGTTGAATAATAAAGGCAGAAAAGTAAGGTACTTACCAATGGTTGAAATCACACTAACCCAACTTTATTATTGCTTTGTAGTTCCAGAAGTAACTACCAGCAGCACAAGGCTGCTAGAAAGGTTTATTAGTGTATCATTTCTGATACACAATGCCTATATTGAAGTATAATGTGATATTAATATAATAAATAAATAAAATATTAATGTCTCACATATGCTACACAATGCAATACAAGGTTAAGAGTATGTCTACCTTTCAATTCTGTCACTTTAATTTCTGAAGAGGTCAGCCCTGTGCAATGTTTTTGGATAGGTCTTTTACAACAATCACTATGAAGTACAGATTCATTTTCAGAATCCAATTCCATTTTACATTTAATACAGAATATCTCCGGATCTCATACCGTGATAGGAAATTCCAGTTTTGATCGTACAAATGAGTTAAAAAGCAATTTTGTAGCATTTTGTAAGCGGCTGATACAATATATTTGGTATGTATATCGAATTTGAGATTTGTCCTAAAATGAACTCCAGAATCTTTCTTGCTGTTCACTTATTGTAAAAGCTGATCTTTAATTACATAGTCGTAGTTAATTTTGTTTTACGCTAACGAATACGTCATTTTTTCGCATTTTTTAATATTTAGGAATAAGGAATTTTCTGTACACCGATGTATTATGCTGTTTAAGTCCTCTTGTAATAAATTGTAGTCTTCTTGCGGTGCAATACTTTTAAAATTTTTAAATCATCTGCAAATAGAATATATGGAATGTAAGTTATTGTCCTAGCGAGATTGTTGATAAAGATTAAAAACGATCCCAAATTACTTCCCTAGGGTACCCTTGAAGATATTTTAAATGTATGTAAGTTTGTGGACAACGTAAACTTCTCTATCTGCCCGGTAAGACTTGAAAAACTCAATAACGAGTTTTGACAATCTAAACATAGCCAATTTTTTAGTAATAGATCGTGGCTTACCTTGTCAAAAGCTTTTGCAAAGTCTGTATAGATTATATCTACTTGCCACTTCACATCTAAGACACTACTAAAATAATCTACAAAGTTTACCAGATTCGATTGAATTGATCTACTTTGTATAAACCCATGTTGATTGATGTCTATTAAGCTTTTTATATGCTGAAAATTTTTGATTATAAAATATGTTCAAATATTTTTGCCGGAGTAGATAACACGGACAGTGGATAAAAATTCGTTATATCATTAGATGATCAGGTTTTGCTGCGGAAAAGTACTAGTTGCTAGTGACACATTATAAAGTTTGCATAGTGGAATGGCAAATATATCAATACAACTTTTGTATATATAAGGGGAAACACTATCTTGTCCAAATGACCTTTTAGGTTTTAATTTATTAATGGCAATTTTGATATTTTCGATTGTTATTTCGGCTAATTGTAAAATATTAAGCTTACTTTCGTTCAATTCAGTACCAATATCATCCATTATATGGAATGACTTGCCAAACACTAAGAAGTATTCCGCAAAGGAATTTGCAATTTCCAAATTTGAATTTAGGTGGGAACCTTTGTACACAAAGTACTCTTGTTCTACTCTTTTTGTCGTTTACTCGAAATGAAAGGTCAATATTGTGTTGAATCAGAGTTTATGCTATCATCAACTTGCTCTATGTAGTTGTTATGCGCTTTCTCAATAGCTAGTTTGGTTTCTAATCTAAGTTGTTTAAACTTATTTTCATGAAATTTAGATTTAACTTTTAGCTTATGATAAAAATTTTCTTTTTTAATTTTTTGTACTATTTCGTAAGTAAACTACGGGGAATATTTTCGCCGACATTCATGAACAGCTTTTGAAACGCATTCATAAACAGCTGCAAAAATTAAGTCATAAAATTTCTGAACGGATTTTACAATATCTGTAGGGGTGTCTATGAAGTCAAAATTAATTTTCCTAAAGCAATTATACATTTTTAAAAATTTAACATTTTGATAATCATATTGTTGGACATATGTTATAGAATAAATGTGTATATTTGTTGTCACCACTTTAAAAGTAATTTTAAGTGGCGAATGATAGTTGTCCATGTGTAAAATATTTCAGGCCGTCTGCGTGCGTTGATAGACCTAAGGGTAGTAGAGGGAGTAAGTAAGGGGTTACTGTAACTTGTTGTTTAGAGATACAGTAGAACGTAAGAAGCTCTCATGATGTGTAGTCGCTTAGCTTGATCTATATTTAAATAAACCTTTCTTTAAACTTGATATTGTTTATTGCATTATATCAACTTTGGTGCCGAAACCCGGGAAGATCTGGTGATAAATATAAACGAGCTTTAACGTAAATAATCGAAATAACGGAACGTGAACGCGAATATTTAACAGACGGCTATACTATCAAGACTTCATGATGGAACAAGTTAAACGGACAATTTGTAGAACGCACTTAACTCAAACAGTTAATAATATAAATTCTATGCTAGAAAATAGTTTCAGTGTTGAAGACATTTATACAGCTATGTCAAAGTTAAAGCTTGCGAGTGACAATCTGAAAGAAATTGATAAGCAAATTAAACCTCTGCTTAAAGAAAATCTAGAGGACGAGTTAATGAAAAGGTATGAATATGAAGAGGTTGCTGTAACTACAATGTCTAAGTTGGAATTTAGATTAAAGTGCCCAGAAAAATCGCAGATAGAGGTTGACTCGAATTTAACGAATACGGTACCAGTAAGTAACGAAACAAGTAGGCCGTCCTTTACGTCAGTGAAGCTTCAACGTGTACAGTTAGCGAAGTATGATGGTACTGCAAAGGGCTGGCTTCCTTTCTGGAAACAATTCAGAAGTATGATCCACGACAATCAACAATTAACGAACGGAGATCGATTCAACTACCTGCGAATGTATGTCACGGGAAGGGCCGCTGAAGCAATTGAGGGATTTCCTCCATCTGGAGCATTTTATGAAGAAGCTTTGAATATATTAAAAGATCAATTTGAAAATGAGGAACGGCTAATTGAACAATATATTGATAGCATTATGAAAATCGAACCTGTAAAATCCAAAAATGGCGTAAGCACTTTAAGGAAGAATTACAATCTAATTACTTCAGCTATGCGTGCTCTTGAAATATTAGAAGTATCTAGTTCTCAGTATAACATAATCGTAAAGTCGACTCTTATTAAGTCGTTGCCAACGGAATTGCGTTTAAGATTTTATCGAGAAATAAAAATGAAATCATCTAATCATCTAGAAATTATTACGAATAATTTAGAAAGTTCATCATCAAGGTCAGAGGAAGATGCAGATCGCCAGGTAAAGGATTTATAGCGGTTTCTTAAAAACGAACTCGAGTCCTTGGAACAAGCTTTAAAACCGGATGCAGATTGTAAAGAAAAGATGCTCCCAACAGAAAAGAGAACGCATTACAAAGGACCTGCGTCTAGTTTATTAGTTACGCCGAACAAACGTCTTGAATGCTGTGCTTTCTGCAAGAAAGACCATAAAACTGAAATGTGTGACGCAGATGTACCTTTAGCAAGGAAGAGAGAAATTCTAAAGGCAGCAGGAAATTGTTACCGTTGTACGAGAAATAACCATAGTGCTAAATATTGTAAAAATAGATTCTTAAGATGTAAGGAATGCAGAGGTAGGCATGCAACAATAATATGCGACCCTAACTTTAGCCAGGTAAAGGTAGACACAACGCTGAGACGACAGGTATTACAATGAAATTAATGAAAGGCGAGAGTTCAATGAACACTTCGGCGCCGTCGGTGTCCAGTTTGATGACAAACATAAACAAAAATGTGCTATTGCAAACGGCTTGTGTTTATGCCTTTGGCGAAAATTCAAAGAAGTTAATTAGATTAGTAATGGACGGAGGTAGTCAACTTTCATTTATTAAGGAGAATCTATCAAGGGTATTAAATTTACCTGTTGTAGGACAACATAGGGTTCGTATTGCCGCGTTTGGAAATAGTTTATCGATACCTTCTAAACTTTACAACCGCGTTTTAATTACTTTGAAGGGACAATATACAGATAAAATTTTAACGATTGAGGCTGTAGGAGTTCCAGAAATTTGCATGGATGATTTACATATACCTAAAGAAAGCGTGGTAGAGTATCAAAACTTGCAGCTTGCTGACAATATCCCGTTTAATATAGATCGAGCGTTAATTGTTGATGGAATTAGTATACTTATTGGGGCAGACAATTACTGGACAGTAGTGACAGGAAAGGATATTCGTCTAAACAAAGGTTTAGTAGCGGTGGACACGAAATTTGGTTATGCTTTGCATGGCCCCATACCAGTTGATGCTACAACCATAGGAGTAAATCTGCAGACAGTGTTACATGCGACAGTTATAAAAACAGAAGCCGAGATCGAAAGTATGTGAGATTTGGAAATAATGAGTAAAACCAAAGAAGCAGACGACGATAAGAAATTTATCGGTAATTTTTTTAAAAATAACGTTCATAAATGTGATGATCGATATTTAGTAGCGTTACCGTGGAAGAATGAGGATGCAGTCATTGAGGATGATAATTTAATTAGTGCGCGAAATCGTGCTCAGAGGCTAAAGTTTAAATTGACCAATATTAACAAAATATGTGAATATAACGCTGCTATCAAAGGAATGTTGGATAATAATTATGCCGAGTTAATTTCCCGCGGTGATGCTGAAAAAACAAATGGCGATCGTGTTTACTACATGCCACACAGGCCGGTTTTTAGAGAAGATAAACAAACAACGCGTTTACGAGTGGTTTTCGATGCCTCTTCACATGCTCCGGGACAAAAATCGTTGAATGACTTATTAGAAAAGGGGCCTAATTTAAGTCCAGATTTAATTAAGATTTTGCTTAATTTTCGTGTAGGCGAGATCGGAATTACGGCTGACATTGAAAAAGCATTTCTACAAATTTATTTACATTCCGACGATAAAGACGCACATCGATTTTTATGGTACAATAACGACAATGAACTGGAAACGTACCGTATGAATAGAGTAACATTCGGAGTTACATGTAGCCCGTTTCTTTTAAATTCCGTGATACGAACACATTTAATCAATAATCGAAAACAAAACCCTGAATTTATTGAAATCTTAGAAAGGGGATTTTATGTAGACGATCTAGTGGTCAGTGTAAACAATCGAAATGTTGCAGAACATTTAAAAGACTTTTCAAGTAAGCTTTTTCAAGGAGCCTCCATGAATTTACGCAAATGGACGATTAACGATCTCGAAGTAAACAGGAAGGTTGAATCGCAAAATGCACAAAGTTCAAAGGTGTTAGGAATTAACTGGTGCAATCAGAACGATAAAATTAGTGTCGATTTAAGTAGTGTGACGGAGTACATACATTTCGTTAGGATGGTGAAAAGAAAGCACGTGTTACAGACAATTGCTCGTGTGTATAATACGATAGAGAAAGCTACGTCAACGATAGATGTAGTATTGAAAATGTCTTTACCAATTAACGACACTACAAAAGGTAGCAATCAATTTATAGATTCCTTCAGATACAGTGAGTTAGATCGTTTAGTGCGGATAACGGCATATGTTTTACGATTTATAGGAAATTTAAAAGCCAGAAATAATAAAGAAATGAAGAGCTTAACCGTAAACGAGTTTGAAAGGGGCGAAATATGTTTGCTGAGGCAAGCCCAGCGGGAGGTTTATTATACGGAGATTAACAGCTTACAAAAGGGTTAGGGCATTGAACGGAAATCGAGTATTTCAACTTTAAGCCCTTTCTTAGATAAACATGAATTGCGGCATTTGGGTGGACGTCTTCATAATTTAAGAGAAGATTTCGACCTCAAGCATCCTGTTATTCTATCGAAAAATGCACATTTAAGTAAACTACTAATAATGAAGTTTTATAAAACTTTTCATCATAGTGGTGTTAATGCGACACTTTACGAATTACGTAAACGATTTTGGATTGTACGAGGACGTCAATTAATAAAGTCCGTTTTAGCAAGATGTGTCATCTGTAAGCGACTTCGTGGAAAGTCAGGGTCGCATCCTTTCACGCCGGTACCTAGAGATCGAATACAGCAAACAAAGCCCTTTGAAATGACAGGTTTAGACTTCGCCGGATCGTTGTATTTTAAAGATAGTTATCATTTAAAGCCATGTTATGTGCTTTTATTTACCTGCGCTGTTATACGAGCACTTCATCTAGAGATTGTTTTGAAAATGGATGTTGCGTCTACAATCAGTGCATGTAAACGGTTCTTTGCCCGTAGAGGGATTCCTAAGGTCATTTACTCAGATATCGCTAAAACATTTAAAAGAATATCACGTGAAATATCGACTTTAAACAAAGTGATGGCGAGTACAGAATTGATCGAGTTTGTAAACAGTCACCAAATTAAGCGGCTTGGCACGGAGGATTTTACGAGCGACTTGTAAAAAGCGTAAAAGACGCCCTTAGGGCTACGATAGGACGTTCTTTACTAAATTTAGATCAACTAAATACACTCATTACCCAGGTTGAAGCAACAATAAACGCCCGCCCGCTCACATACCTAGGTAGTGAACCTATGGATTTAATGCCGTTAACCCCTTCGCATTTTTTATTGGGACTCGCTTTGGCTATTATTCCTTTTGTTGACCGTGTTACTAATAGAGATGAAATTCGTAGGCTATGGAAGCAGAGAACAAACGTTATCGACTACTTTTGGAAAAGATGGAGCGCAGAATATTTACAATTATTAAGAGGAGCTCATCATAACGTGAATGTGCGTGAGTGTGCGATTAAGCAAGGGGATGTCGTATTAATACATGGAAATGATAAGCGACGGTTATTGTGGAAATTAGGGTTGGTGAAAGACGTGATAAACGGCTGTGATGGCAAAGTGCGTGCCTGTTACGTTAAGATTGCGAATGGCACCGTAATTAGGCGCCCAATACAATTATTGTATCCTTTAAAAATAAGAAGTGATAAGCTAAGTTGTTCCGCCGCGCCGGAGGATGTGTAAAATATTTCAGGCCTTCTGCGTGCGTCGATAGACCTAAGGGTAGTAGAGGGAGTAAGTAAGGGGTTACTGTAACTTGTTGTTCAGAGATACAGTAGAACGTAAGAAGCTCTCATGATGTGTAGTCGCTTACCTTGATTTATATTTAAATAAACCTTTCTTTAAACTTGATGTTGTTTTTTGCATTACAGTCCACACATGTGATTTTTCAATGCTTCACCCCAAGGCACTACATTAGAATGATAGTTGTCCACGGGAATAAGTTTGTCATCAGCACAAGAGACCTTCAAGTTTATATTCGATATTACCAAATCTAATGTTTTTCCTTGTCTATTGAGTATATTATTGTGTGATTTAAAATTACAAAAATTCATAAAATTGCCAAATGTGACATATATGTTAGAATCATAATTAAAATTACAGTCGGTTCCCTTTATGTTCCCTAGCAATATTACATTGTTTTGATATTAAATGTGATATAATGTGTATATATATATATATATATATATATATATATATATTGCTGTGATCCACCATGTATTAGAATCGAGCCTCACGAATTGGGCGTCAAGAATGCTGTGAAATCTTACAAAAAGCTATTCATTACCTTAACTGTGTTGGTCCATTGACTTTCTTCTGTTAATCGCCTCGGCTGCTCCTCTAGTTAAACCTTCATCCTCATTCATAAAAAAAACAAACACATTCCTACCACAAACATCAACGTTAACTCTATTTACATCAATATTCACAATACATTAAAATTTCAAAATTAAAATTCAGCATAAATTTTTGTATCAGAAAATTTCAAGATTAAATCTGTTATCATTTTAATGTGCATCCAAAATAAAGTCCTTGTAAGATGCCTCCTAATTAATATAACAATATATGTAGACCTGAGTCTGAGTACAAAGGGAGCATCTACCACCCCTTTACGTTAATTAACCAGGTTCGTCTAATTGAGCTCAAAGACATACCCAAATTTTCATCATAATCCAGAACATAAATACTAAATACCCCTTTCTACTTAAACAAGCAAATTTCACCTTAAAATTAAAATTTTGTGGTTTGTACAAGTTCACTACTGTCCATTTTAAATAAATCAATTATAAAGTTATTCAACACACACCAAAATATCAAAGTTCGAACAAAATAGTATAATTTACCTGAAGGTTACTGCACTCGTAGCTTCAATGTACATCGTCCCTTTTGTTAATCACACCATTCCAACTGGGTTATATTTACGGCTTCTGATTCTCAACGCTTTTAAAATTTTCTCCACCACCATTCATCTAAAGTTGTTTCAGGGCTTTTCCGGAACTCATCTGTGTATATCTGACCCTTGTTTTGTGGATCCAGACACGTTTATGAACCATTTAATTATTAACACCCCCGAAAAATAGCAAAGAAATTCATGCTTCTTTCACCAATATACGCCAAAACTGCCTACTTTTGTGTATTCATTTGTCGTTGCAAATTTTGACTAATTAGTACAGTGATACTAGACTTTATTACCTTGTATCTTCTTTTCTAAATGCACTAAAGTACATTCATTGTAGCACGTAAAGAACAAACTGTTTTTAAATCACCAAAATATACGAGCAAACTGTTTAAATTATTTAATCAAAATCGGAAAACTAAAAAGCACTGTTTAACGCATTGAATCAATTCGAAAATCTAAGAGAGCTTGTTCATATTAACCTGGGTATATATAGCGGTTAGCCTGTCTGTCGGTCTTGTCCCCAAAACGGACAATTCTTCAGAATTTCGCATGCTAGGTTCCCATTCCGCAGCCCGGCATGCGATTTTTACGAAATTTGCACTAGCACCAGTTAAATCTCAGAAATTTCGACACGGCTCGCAACGTCTGGAAATAACTAATTAATTTTTATACAGAAATGTTATTTCTACCTCTCAAGTTTGCCTTTTATTTTCAACCAATCGCAACCCAGTGACGTTGCTCTACTCACGCCTTTTACTATATGTGTCTCGGTCTTGCGCATATTATCTGTCTCTATCTACCTTGTTCTTATTGGTGCAAATTGATATTCTTTATTATCGATTATTTCAGTCCATGTGGACTGTGAAATAACCCACCTTTAGCATTTCCCGTACTTATTAAGCTACGGTTTCTCCAAGATTCTCTGTAACCATTTGTTATCTGCCAAATTTACGCAGAATGAGCCTTTTAAAAATACGCAGGTGTTCAAACATAATACTTCTAAATAACACTTCTACGATTTGCATTTTATTGGGTTTTTACAAGTTTTTATAGATATTATATGTTACTAATGGTTCAATTAACTCCAATTAAAATAATACCCTTTAATTTTTAGTGACTCCTAATCAAATATTAATTATTATCTGTACATTTTGTTTAATACTGGTTACTTAAAATTGACTTAATTAATATAAATTTTGCACGTAATTTTCTATTTGTTTCTTTACTAGGAATAATTAAATTACACGCAGAGCTTTTTAATACTTCTTCCTTTTTTTTTATAGCAAGCGTCTTGTACATAATTTAACTCCCTTATTTTTAATGAAACGACTGAATTTTTATGCTTCGCGGTTTTTTTAATAACGCGTACCTTTTCCCAAAGCTTCTACACGGTGATTAAAATTATTTGATGTGATTATTTAATTTTCTACCCTGGTCTAAATATGAGTAATATATATATATATATATATATATATATATATATAATCATGTAATTTGTAGATTAATTGTAGATTCTTATGGTCATAGGTCAAGTTATAGGAGGTATAATCATAATCTACGATTAAGTTAATTAAGTATTTTAGACAAATAAGATTGCACATATTCAACTTAAGGTAACAATGCAAGGTAATTTAGTTTTGGTAAATTTAATTTTAGTAAGCAGTTTTGCATTTTATTTAGTTACGGATAACATGGTGTATATATAGAGTAGAAAACTAAGGTTGAAAATAACGCGATGCAAATACCGCTTTTATTTTAATTTCAGATAGTGTAAGATAGACAGTAAAAGCTTTGCATTGGATCGATATTTTGAAGAGTAAACTTGAAACGTTTTAAATATAGCAGGTTAGATAAGAGCTTGTTTGATTGGGGTAAGAATATCGATAGCTTCTCGGAATGTAAACGTACGTTACAAGTAGACACGGATCAATATGGCAGACAAAGTATGATGTTAATAAAGTATATGTAAGACAAATATGCAAGTGTAAAGATCGGTTAGACTTCAGAATAAACACGTGAACAAAAAAATTCTATAGTCTGTAGATAGAACAAGACGAACAATGTTGGTATCGATCGGAAAACTTGGAGAGAAGTGAAGCGTTGTGATTGGACGTTACAGATATACACGCAACAGCTTCAAAGTTAGGTAGGGTGATATGCAGGGGATTTTATAAGAATGGAGCAGAAGTAAGAACAGGCGATATATAGGAGAAAAAAAGATGGAATGTGTTTTGTTAGTTTGGAGGGCGTAAATGTTATTAGAATTGAAGTTTGTTTAGACTAGTTTTTCGATAAAAAGCTTCGACGGTTGACTATTTGCGAAGGTGTTCCAGGTAATTGTAGCTGTTTGTACAGTGTATTTCAAGGAATGCTGCGAGTCGTTGAAAGTTTTCTTAAGAATGAACGACAGTTTGGCCGCTTATTAGGGGAAGCGAGTGAACTGTTGGTGTTTACGAAGAAATATTATTGTTCGTTGTAGTTCTACGTGCTAAAACGTGGAAACCAGGGGGGTGGGGGTACAGGGACCCTATATAACCAACACGGTAAAGGGTGAAATTTGCTTACTCTAACTCTTATTCTTTCGTTCTTCGCTTGCCTACGAAGTTACTTCTAGTAAAGTATTAAGTGATTTGTATATAATTAATAGTAATTACACACAAGTCGGTGTGAAGTGATAAGTCAACTTAGCTAAAATTTGAGAATAAATCGAGAATTCTAAGCGAAGCATATATGAAGCATGTAAGTACAAGCAACTTCTATTTTGGTTTTGAAATGTATAAAAACTGTTGAAACTTGGAATTTAATGGTGAATACAGCAATTATTGATTAGTTTGTTATAAATGCGAGTATGGTATGGAAAGTTTGGAAGTTGGATATTTTGTTTTATTGCAAGCGAAGAGAGATGTTGGGGTAGTAGCATGCACAGAGTGATGGTGAGCCAACTGGAGAGCCGTTCCATGAACTAGAGCTGTACTAGACGGCATCATCTTCAAGGTCTGATTGCGGATATCTGGTGGGGAATAGTTACCAGTTAACAAATTTTATAAAAACATTTTGTGGTGATGATTGGCGGTGTTTCTTTTAACTTTTTGTGCTTGGAGTGTTTATATTTTTAGAAATTTTTTTTAGTTGAAAATTTTTATGGGACTTTAGATGTAGTTGAAATTTATTTAGGTAGGAAAGGATAATTAATTTAAAGATAACTAGGTTATGTTGTACAAATTAACGGTAACTTATTTTATTTTCACAGTGTTGTAAATTTGCACTCACTTTATAGAATTTTACTGTGAGCTCATGTTAAGACTAAGGGTTTAACGTCTGGTACGAGGATAGCCCTCTTACTTTAATAGAGTATTTGTTTAATAAGGTTATCAATTTCTACTACTTTTAGAAAAAACAACATGAAACATCATGAAACAAGTTTTGAAAATGTAATGCTTATTCCATGTAAATAGAGTGTAATGTATCTGGTGAATTGTGTATGTTACGCCCTAACTGGGGCTCATCAGGACAGGAGTAGCAAAGTTGTAATATTTAATACAGACACCTTATGGGAAGTACAGCATCACCTAGCTCACAATTTGTGTCTTCGTGTCGTTTTACCTAACATCGCAGGTTGCACCAACAGTCGGTACGGAGGAGATCCGACTCAACTGCTTTTTTCCATAGTCAAAAGTTATAATTTAAAAAAAAAGTAGAATTAAGGAATCTTAAATTAATATAAAGTATAAATAAATTATTAGCAAGTGACTCAAATTCAACCACGAGGGCATCCTGTCGACGCGTTTCGCCCTAATTGGGGCTCATCAGGACAGGAGTAGCAAAGTTGTAATATTTAATACAGACAACTTATGGGAAGTACAGCATCATCTAGCTCACAATTTGTGTTTTCGTGTCGTTTTACCTAACATCGCAAGTTGTACCAACAGTCGACACGGAGGATTTCCTGCTCCTTTGTTACTCCTGTCCTGATGAGCCCCAATTAGAGCGAAACGCGTCGAGAGGATGCCCTCCTGGCTGAATTTGAGTCACTTGCTAATAATTCATTAATACTTTATATTAATTTAAGACTCATTAATCCTACTTTTTTTTAAAATTATAACGTTTGACTATGGAAAAAAGCAGTTGAGTTGGATCTCCTCCGTGCCGACTGTTGGTACAACCTGCGATGTTAGGTAAAACGACAAGAAGACACAAATTGTGAACTAGGTGATGCTGTACTCCCCATAAGGTGTCTGTATTAAATATTACAACTTTGCTACTCCTGTCCTGATGAGCCCCAATTAGGGCGAAACGCGTCGACAGGATGCCCTCGTGGCTGAATTTGAGTCACTTGCCAATAATTCAATTACACTTTATATTAATTTAAGACTCATTAATCCTACTTTTCTTTAAAATTATAACTTTTGGCTATTGAAAGAGGCAGTTGAGTTGGATCTCCTCCGTGCCGACTGTTGGTACAACCTGCGATGTTAGGTAAAACGACACGAAGACACAAATTGTGAGCTAGGTGATGATGTACTTCACATAAGGTGTCTGTATTAAATATTACAACTTTGACACTCCTGTCCTGATGAGCCCCAGTTAGGGCGTAACGCGAGTTAAGGTTCGTGGCTTCAAGCGGTCCTTTTTAAAAACACTTCTTCGAACGTTAACACATTTATTTGATTTAAACAGATTTGAACAATGGAATTTCACAACCTTGAATTATTATTCTAAGTCGAAATCTAATTATTTAATTGTACAATGAGTTATCTACGAACTGCAATGCAAAAGCTGAACGTTTGATGAACTGCCTGAGAGTGGAGCTCCCGGGCGTTATATAATCTCCCTACCTCCTCACAGTGCTGTGGGAACCTGCGGACCTATGTCCGCTTACACTTCATAATACATAGTTGCTATCTTAAAAGCTATTCATAATTACAATGTTGCAGGCTTATTCTGCGTAATCTTGGTACGTGACAACCTACGACCGTCTGTGACCTGACATCTGCAGTGTCACTTATCCTTGTGCTACTTTGTAGCGTTTCCACTCGTGGGAACTGAAATCATCTTAATAAATTGTAATAAAATGTTGCAACGACATTGTTGCACTGTCCTAATATTTCCTAATGTTTCCTAATATTTTCTAATAAAGATATTAGTTTTATATGTATAATAGATGGGGGATCCTATAACTCCTCCCAACGTACATTAAAAATTAAGGGTTTTTACCTTTTCTTGATTTTTAATTAAATTCGTTTTCGTTTAATCTCATTTAAAATTCATATTTTCTAGGGGTACATTTGTTTCTTTGGGTTTCCTAAATCTAAAATTGTTTCCATTATTATTCTTAAATCTAATACATATTTTGTAAGTTACATAAATGATCAATAAAATAGTCAATATAATCAATATAATTGTCCATACACTAAATGTTATCGTAGTGCACTTTAGGGTCTTGATCTCGTTCAGGTGTTTCTTGTAATCTTCCATGAATTTCATGGCGTGGTTTAGGTTGTCTAATTCCAGGTGGTCCCATTGCATTGGTTTTTGAATTATTTCTTCGTCTTTGTCTTGGGTAATCTTGAGTTGTAAATCGGGTAGATTTGCTAATTTCTTGCTTTGTACGGGGTCTTGGTAAACTCTAATTATTTCATTCTTTAATTTTAAATAACAATTTTTCTTAAGGGTGATTAATTTACTTCCGGTTAATGCTAAACTACTTTCATTTTGATTGCAATACATTGTTGCGATTACTTCGGTGGGGAAAATGGCTATCCATTTATTTTCCGTTACTTTCTGAATTTTTATATTGGTGATTTGTACAGGTTTGGCTTCACAATTTTCATAGTGATTGGTAAATTTTAGTAGTTGTACTTCGCAAGGGCTGTCTTCTTGAATTGTTGTTGTTGTCAATGATTGGCATAAGTATTGATTGGGTGTGACTTCATTACATTTTTCGTTCGTATAACCATATCTTTGTTCATTTAAGGATAGGAATTTGGTTTTTGGAATAATAACTTGGTATGTGCTAGTCATTTTCATTGGAAAAGCAAATAAGTGATAATAATTGTAATTGTTAATCTCTACTATTGGTATTTCTATTAAAAATGTTATATCATTATTTTTTACATATCCTTTAACTATGGCTATTTTTTCAAATATTAAAATGTTTGATTCTATTACATCGAAAGGTAATTTACTGTTAGTTATAAAACATTTTATTCTCAATAATTCTTGTAATAAATCTATTGGTTCTATTATACTTGAATGTAGAGTATTTAATTTTGCAAAGGTTACTGCGTTTTCTAATGTTGCTAGGATTTGTTGAATTAAAGTTAGGGTTGATATTATCTGGTTGTATATCGTATTGAATCTGATTAAATCTCGCATGCCTAACATGGTAGTTCGCATGCTATTTTCCTAGGTTTCTATTCGATTGACTATACTATCTTGATTTCTAACTAATTTTCTAAGGGTTTCATTAAATTTGATGATCGTTGATTGTGTTAACGATATTTGATTACTGATTATAGTTTTAATGTCGTTTTGATTTTCTATCAATTGTTGTATCGCGTTATCATAGCGTTCTGCGTCTTGGTTATCTAAATTTCCGGTAATTGCTTTGATTATGTTTTCTAATCCGTTAATTAGTCCTCTTTTTCTTCTCGTCATTTGTTCTGTAGGTATTAGTCGATTAAACTTGTCTTCTATATTTTTCAAAATGCTTTCTGTTATACTGTCGTAGTTCATCATTTCTATTGCGTATTCTTTTCCAAATTTTGTTATGTCCATTAATTGTTTTAGACGAAAATAATTATTTTTGATTATTTGAAATTCTTGTTTTAGCTCAGTTAAATCGAATTTTTGTGCAAAGGTCCAATAATCTATAGTGTTTTGCATACTGCCTAATTTTATTGGTAGTATACCGGGGTTGTTCTTTATGTCTTCAATTATAATAACTGTGTCCGTTTTATCTGGGTGGAGGTTGACGGTAAGGGTGACGATTGTCCATCTGAAAGTACAGGGTGTCTTAAATTTTTGAGGTGAACTTATTTTGTTATCTTGCCGTCGTCTATGGCGGCTACGTTTTTGTCGGATATTCGTTTTATTTTAAAGGGTCCTAAATTTCTCGGTGCCGTTTTGTGTTTTTTACTTTGGTAATTTTTCTTGAATACGGTTTGTCCTATGGAAAATTTGTTTATGTCTGAGTTTTTATTACGGGTCGCGGTAATGCGTTCTTTATCGTTATCTAATTTGTCCTTTACTTTGTCATATGTTATTTTTAGTTTCTCCTTGTGGTCTTTAGCGTATTGCTGGTAGATTTCTTTGTTATAACGTATATCGTAGGGGTTGCGTGAATCTGAGTATCCTAGGGTTAGTTCTAAGGGTGTAAAATTTGTCGATGAATGAATGGTGTTATTATACGCGATTAATGCGTATGACATGAAGTTAGTTATGTGTTCTTTCTTGTAATTTATTCTTAATAATCTGATCTGTTCTGATAGGGTTGAATGTAGTCTCTCAATTAGTCTGTTGGATTCAAGGTGGTTCTCCGTTATAAAGTGAATTTTTATTTTGTGTAATTCTAAAGTGTTTTGAATTGTTTCGTCTTTGAATTTGCTTCCGTAGTCTAACGTTATTGTATCGGGTGTTCCGTAAAATGTAAAATAGTGTAGAAATCCTTGAGTTACGTCTATACTATTTTTAGAAGTGATTGGTATTGCTTGGCCTATTTTCGTAAATGCGTCCACGATTGTTAGGTAACTTTGTGCGTCTACTACTAAAGTATCTGCATGTAATTTTTGGAAAAATTTGTCTGGTGTTTTAGTCAACATTAAGGGCATCTTTGGGGGTTTTCTGTCTTATTTGACTTTATCACATAATTTGCACTGATTGATAAAGTCTGTAGTTAATTCTTTCATGTCCTTGAAATAGTAACGTCTCATGATTTGTTTTAGGGTCTCGTTTATTCCTCGGTGGTTGGTCTTGCCTTTGTGTTGGTTTCTTATTACATCGTTTATTTCGTCAAGGTCGTCTAATGTTATTAATTTTCTTGTGCATCTCATAAGTTCGGGGCCAGAATTGTTTAATAGTTTTACATATATTTCTGAAAATCGTTTGTACAAGTTTTCCGTGTTAAAATAAAAGTAAAATCGTTTTTTCTCGGGGGTGTATTCCTTTAGAATTTTAATTATTTATGACTCATTGTCGTCTTTGGTTATTTGAACTTGGTAAATTTTCTTATTATCCACTTTTGTGTATTTTACAGGGTTGGGGTTGTTTAAAACTTCTGTGTTTATAAATTGATTGGGCTTCATGTCTATAGCTTCGTTTAAAATTTTAATTGCGGTTTCCGGTTCGTCATTTTGTGTCGAATGTATGGTTCCCATTTCTTCTGGGTCTTCTCTAATTTCGGTTTCGTCTACGTTTCCTATCACTGATTCGGTTTCTAGTGCGTTAAGTTGGATTCCACTTAAAGATAACGATATTAAAACTAAGGGTATTATCAAAGATAATAAAGAAGACAAAGGTATTGGCCTAGTTATTACCCAAGACAATGAATAAAGTAAAGATAGAGTGGCTCCAGTAGAGCCGTTTAAATGGGGATTGACTCGTGCCCTCTAAAAAGAGAAACCTGTGAAGCAGGTCCGTTTGCAAGAAACAGCACGAGGGACCGGCAAAGGCATTTGGGTGCATCCCTGCACCCGGCGTTAATCGATATCGGTGATACGCTCACCCGATACCCACACGGTATATACGATATGTAGATATATACACATTCACTAACACATTCACACACTCATACATACCTTCACTGCCAGAGCCCATGCACTGACAGCGGCACCGCATGACCCCACGAAAGATTCGCAGAGACGAGGTCCAGGTGTCTGTGAAAACCTCCCGCGCAACCACACGGTGACTAAGAGAAATGAAAAAGGTAGTAGAAATAGGAACGGTAAAAAGAAGGAGGTTGGTTTTTTGGAATGCATTAGAGGCACTTCCAGGTAGAAGAAAGTAGAGGAAGGGCTCGCATTGAGCAAAAGAGACAGAAAAAAAGGTGGATAGCAAAGCGCTACTCAACCAGCCAATGTGACTAGTAGCTCGGAGTGAGGGAACATCACTCTTATGTGGCAGACGGGTGTTCCGGGACAAGAACAGGTCCACCGAAAGAAGAATAAGGCATAGCGGAGCCAGCGGGATAAGAAAAAGTATAGTTTTTGGACAAGCGTCCGAGAGAAGGTAGAGAGTTGTCCCTGTTAAACACAGCGCAGTCTGAAGGACCACCTGTGATATTAATCCGACAAGATAAGGTATATCATAAGTTGAAATTCACTAGGCTCTTAAGAGAACTAATACGATCATTTTCCTAACGAGTACATCCACTACGATAAGAAAATCAGACAAAAGTTGACACGACAACTTAAAAGTATCATTACAGATACAAACACACGAAAACAAACTGTTTTAAGGTAGTTTTTCAAAACGGTAGCACCTAAACACACCAAAATGCCCAATTATAAGCAGTTAAATACAGGTACATTGTCCCAATACGCTAAAACAACCGAGAATTTAATAAGATAACAATAAAAAACAATAGCACCTCACCACAAAGTTCAATAAAAAACAATGAAAAAAAAAAGTTTATAAGTTATGTTGATTTAATAGAAAAAACAAATAAAGATATAGTATAATGAGGGCGACTGCAATAATTCAGAAGAAAAACACATGGAATAGGCAATCCTAGTTTTTTTCAACTGCGAATATAAACTATTTTTCAATGGCATAGATCGCGCGTGTCCTATGTGAGCCCAAAGAAGAAAGCATTCACTCAACATCAGCTAAAACCAATCATAAAAATTCAATGAATTATTTCAACCAAAGTTACGACAATTACCACACAATCAAACCATGGTAAGAAAAATACTTAAACCCAAATAATATGTAGCAGGAAAAGTTCACGGGTTAATTAAATGAAACAACAAGGTTATATTGGGGGGTGTAGAGAATGAAGTAATATATAAGTAACGGTATGGTCAAGGAAAAGTCAACCAAAAGAAAAAGATAGGTGATTTAAGGGAAGTAAAGTTAAACGTGTAAGAAATTATATACTGTATGAGAGAAGGAATAAGTAATTAAAGTTAACTAATTGATGGTGAGAAACAAAAATAAAAGGTAAATAGTGAGGAGAATGGAACGTGAAAAACTTAATTAGCATTTGGGTCGGCAGAGAATGGCTTAAGGTCTTTAATATGCCACCTGCCTTGGCGTTTTCCTTCAGCATCCTGAAGTTTGTAGATAAGGGGACTAATGACACGAGTGACCTTACAAAGAATGAATTTAGGGGCTAATTTTGAAGAAAATTTATTAGATGCATCCGATAAGACATAATTCTTTTTCCAAACTTGTTTGCCCAAGGCGAAGGAAATATTTCGTTTACGTAGATTATAGTGGTCCTTGCTCTTTTCGTAAGCTTTTAACAAATTTTTTCTAACGTCGTTAAAGATAGAAGGTAATGATTGTTGGTCTTTGTCCCAACGTACTTTATCGTCAAATTCAATTACGTTAGTATCGTCAGGCACTAAACCATAGTAACTCCCATCGATTGGGGTATATCTTCCAAAAACAAGAAATGACGGTGTGAATTGAGTTGCTTCGTGTTTAGATGTACGCAAAGCTTGAGCAATTTTAAAGATATGTTTATCCCATGTAGTATGGTCTGAATCAATATAGGAAGAGATAGCGGTAATTAAAACTCGATTTACTCTTTCGGTAGGGTTTACTTGGGGATGGTATTTTGCGTTAAACCAAATTTTTTGTACTTTGTAACTTTTAACGAAATTCTGAAAATCTTTAGAGATAAATTGTGCCCCATTGTCACAAAGAATAATTTGGGGAACACCAAAGATAAGGAAGACATTTTGTTCTAGGAATTTAATTATAGCTGCGGATGTAGCTTTACGTAAGGGTTGTACCATAACAAATTTAGAAAACCAATCGGTAACAACTAAAAGATATTGGTTACCTCTTTTCGATCGGGCGAGAGGTCCTAATAAGTCAAGCGATATTAATTGAAAGGGATAAGATACTCGTTTAAAGTTACCCATTAAACCAGGGCGAGCATCTTGCAAACTCTTATGGGAACCACAAATTTTACAGTTCTTTATATAGCGACAAACAGATTGCTTAAGTGTGGGCCAGTAATATAATTAAGATATTTTAGCGAGAGTTTTTGTAACACCAAGGTGTGCAGCTATGGGGTCATCGTGACATAGTTTAAGCACCTCACTGCGATTAGCAGTGGGCACGACAAGTTTCCATTCAGGGATATTCGATATTTTATGTGGAGACCAAAATACAAATTTATATAGTCTATTTTTAGTTACACGAAAGGTAGGGAATTTGTCGGGGTTATCAGAAACTTTTTTAATCATATTGAGGTACCAGGTATCAGGAATTAAATTTGGAAGGTTAAGAGAAACAACATCACGAGATAAGACATCAGGTACGATATTTAATTTGCCAGGCCTATGCCTAACGTCAAAAGTGAATTGAGATATACGCAAGTTCCATCTTGCCAAACGACCTGCGTGCTGTTTTAAGTTACTAAGCCAAGTGAGAGCTGCACAATCAGTGATTACGGTAAAGTGTGTACCTTCGACATATCCTCTAAATTTCTCGATGCCAAAGATAACGCCAAATAATTCTCGTTCGGTAGCTGAGTATTTTTGTTCGGCAGAAGTTAAGGCACGACTTGCATAGGCGATTGGATGTTCTAAACCATTGCTTACCTGGAATAACATTGCACCTAAACCAGTAAGCGAGGCATCGGTTTGTATATAAAACTTTTCGTCGAAATTGGGTGAAATTAAGATAGGTGCAGAAGTGATTAATGTTTTAATTTGTTCGAAAGCCTGTTGGGATTCTGAATTCCACTCGATAGTTTGGGATTTATTTTTATTTTTAATTAAAGCGGTAATGGGTGCAGATATAGTTGAAAGGTTGAGTAGAAAGATGCGATAGTAGCTAATCATTCCGATTAAACGTTTGATTTTGGTAACAGTTTTAGGGTGTTTTGAATTTAGTAATAGCATCGACTTTAGCAGGATCTGCTCGTAAGCCAGTTCCATCGATAATAAAACCAAGAAATGTAAGGGACGAACAACAAAATTGACACTTTTCCCAGTTTATCTTAAAACCTGCTGCATTCAAACGTTCTGCAACCTCATTTAATGTAGCGATATGTTCATCAAAGGAACTTGAGATAACTAAAATATCATCCAAAAACACAAAGGCACGTTCCTGGTGTAAGATAGGATCTAACGTTTGATCCATAGTACGTTGTAGGGTTTGTGGAGCGTTACAGAGACCAAATGGCAAAAAATTATATTCGAAAAAACCTCGGCCTGGAACACAAAAAGCAGTTTTTTGACGAGAAGATAGATCGAGAGGTATCTGATAAAAAGCTTGTCTGAGATCGATATATGAGATAAATTTTGCGTTACGAAGCCGACTTAAAATTGAGTCAGTTCTTGGTAAAGGATAAGCGTCAAAAACAGTCACGAAGTTCAGCTTTCTGCCATCAAAACAGACACGCCATTCGTCATTCTTCTTCCGAACTAATAATACGGGAGACGTCCAGGGTGAATTTGAGGGAGAGATAACACCAGATTCTAACATTTTATCTATTTCAGCATGTAAATGCTTTTGTAATGCAGGCGATAACGGATATTGACGTTGCTTAAAAGGAAGGGCATCACCTGTAGAGATAACGTGTGTTGCAGTTGTAACGCAACCAAGTTCAGAGGTATTAAGTTTACGAAATTTGTCAATTGTAGCGTTAAGAGTGACATTTTGGGAATCAGTAAGAGAAATTTTGTTAGATATTCCTGTAGATGCACAGGAATTTGATTTAAGAGAAGTTTGCCATGAAAATCCTGGAAATAAAGTGACAGATTAAAAAGTTTACAGAAATCAACACATAGTAGAAAAGGATAAGCTAATGCAGGCACAATCAAAAATAAAACATCACGTTCAAGAGATTCTACTCGAATTTTTAATTTAAGGGAACCCGTTACATATATTTGATTATCGTCAGCTAAATTTATGGAAGTTTTTTCGGGAATAATTTGAATATTAATATTTTGTTTAGATAATTGATGTAAACCTTCGTTATTTATAAGGGAGCATGAAGAACCTGTATCCAATAAAGCAATTACATTTAAGGAACCAATCGAGATAAATAAGTGTGGACGATTATCGAAGGGTTTTTAACAAGTTGTGAGGCAATAGTCTTTTTATGATAAAAGGAATTGACGGTTTGTAACCACTTAGACCACTCGGCTGGAGTAGTATAGCATAATTCTTCTAATGAAGGTAAAGCATTTTGTACATTAACAGTAGCGGTATTATTGCTAGATAAATTTAATGACGGTACAGCGTTAGAAGTAGTTTTATGATTTGAATTTATTGACGTCTGGGTCCGTTGAATGATTGGTATTGAAGACGATTTTGATTCCTTGAGATATTCACGCCCTGATTTGGAATATCTCGACGGGAGTTTCCCGATACATTAGGATTACATCTTGTGCAGTTAGATTTGTAGATATTTGAGCGGCCACAACAATAACAAAAAATATTTTTGGGGTATGTGCAGACATTATAGTTATGTCCACTTTTCTTACAGTTCCAACAGGTAAGTGAGTTATTAGTTACGGTAGAAGGAACATTAAGGGTAGATACTTTATGGGAAGCTCGAGCTTGACAAGCTAAATCGGGTTCTAAAAGACCAGATTGTTTCTCTGGGGGCGGGCGGTATTTATCAATTCTTAACTTCACTTCCTGGAGAGAACGAAATAGATCTTTAAAGTGGGCTAACAAAGAGATGTGCTGTAATCTCAAACGTTCCGAGAAATACGGGTTTAAATTTCTAAGTAACTGATCGATAATTTTGGATTCTGAAGGTTTTTTGTCGAGTCTGCTATATAGAGCTTCTAATGAGGTAATGAAAGAAACAACATTTTCGTCAGGACCTTGGGTTCGATTACGTATCTTGTTCCAAAGGTCGGTAATATAACCATGAGGTAGGAAGTCTCGTTTTAGGCACGCAACTAACTCCTTCCAGGTAGAAATTTGGTCTCGGATGTTCCTGTACCATATCAACGCAGAGTCTGAAAACAAGTCACCTGCTGAGACAAATAAGTCCTGATCTGTACACTGCCGAGAAATTTTGAAGTCGTTAATACGGTCAAGAAAGGACGATAGAGGGACTTGCAAATCAAACCCTTGAAAAGTAAGACCCCATTTGTATACAGGTATGGATTTTCCCACAGGTTGAGGTGAAGCAAGTACGAGATTTGAAAAGGGTAACGATATATCTACGTCTGCATTTAGATTGAGTTTGTCAAGAACAATTCCTTCAAGTAGTAATATTTCGGACAACAAATTTTGTTTAGCTTGGTTTGCTTGCTCAT
>JARFIW010000077.1:0-130659 GCA_036346225.1 Platerodrilus igneus | reverse complement strand
CCGACTAGGAAATAATTCTTTTAACAAACAATTCTGTATCAATAGAAAATTTTTATAAAAATACAAATTTTAAATACGTGATTTATTACTATTTGCCTTATAGAAAATTCATTAATCAGATTGTTAAATACAAAAAAATTTCAAAGGCTTATTATCAAGTGCGGCTTTAGTGCAATTAATTTCATTATTATTTGACCTTTTTTTATTTATTCACAGCTTCCTTTGTTTTAAGTAATTTGAGGCATCTTATAATCCAAACCAAAACTTTGTTCTAGGAAGAACTGGATGAAGTAGTTTTAGAATGGAATACTTATAAAATATCTCCTGCCAGTGGCGTAACTACGATTTTTGGGCCCCCCCGCAAAAATTTTAAAGTGGGCTCTCTTTAAAATGTATTACTTTTACTGGCTTATATTTAGCCATATTTTTAAATTATAGTACATGTAGAGAAGGAAGCAGTATAGAATTAAATACATATACTATATTAATCAAGTGCTTTATTAATTATAAAACCAAATTACATAAATTCAAACTTATAAGTTAATTAATATTAAATCTACATATTTATACACCGCACAAAATTATTTACACCTAAAAATTTGATACAGTAAAAACCTATGAGCTAGCAGACATTCCAAATCAAATTCAAAATTTTGTTTTTCTTGCATGTTTTGCTGCAAACGCGTTTATTGTATCCTCTATATTCATATTTTTGGCAGTGTCATGTTCTACTGCTAAGAGGATAAATCGTCTAATCTATCTTGTGAAGTGCGGTTCCTAAGATAATTTTTAATAATTTTTAATTTTGAGAAAGATCTCTCCGCACTTGCAACGCTAACGGGTAAAGTTAGGTATAACATTAAGGCTGTTATGGTGTTTGGAAAACTGCTAGAACCTGTAGATTTGGAAAGTACTAGATATTCTAAAAATTGTAAGATACCGTTAACATTTTTAATTCATCACAAATAAGTCTATTATTTTTGAGTGTAGTAAGTTCTATACCTATAGCATCATTTAAATCTTTGTAGTAAAATTTTTGCAATTGTTTTGCCTTAGATAAAATATCGTCTGCAGTTAAATTCAAAAATACATTAGGTTCTAAGAAATTAAACTTTTCGTTTACATGAAAAAGCGATTTAAAACGATTCGACAGCTGTGAAATTATAATATCCATTACGCGATAAAATACATTTATTTTAAATTTAAATTCTTCATCATTAAATCGATAATCATTGGATAATTCATCGTAATGCTTTTTATTTTTGGTTGCCTTTTTTATAAATTCCGGTTTAATATTCCATTGCCCTGCAACTTTCGCTGCTTCCTCCTTGATGTTGGAATAGTTATTTCTTGTTTCCTTGAAAAATTTTAAAGTTTTTGTAATAAGAGAGTTATCTGATTAATATTCGCCTTTTCACTCTGAGCAGTTTGTGAGAGCTTGTTAAGCTCTTCTAGAATTTGACTTAAAAACACTTAAAAAATAAAATTAAAATTATCCATGCTAGTTAATATTTGCTTTGCGTCATTTCGTTCATCTGTTTTTTGATATCATAATAATTTTATTAAGAGACATTACTATATCTTTATACCGAATTCTTATGGCAGCTAAAGATTTTACTCGATCCGCCCAACGTGTCGGATTTAAGCGTTTCAATTGTGTGAAATTTTCTTTAAAAACAGAAAGCCAATTCCATCTTACTATACTATTAGCAAAAATGTATATATGTTTTCTAAAAGTAGAAAAACGATTCTATTTCTTTTATACCTTTAACGGCATCATTTATGACTAGATTTAAGTTATGGGCACTACAGTGCATATATAAGGCTGCAGGCTCTATGTTTAAAATTCTCTTTGCACGCCAGAATACGTACCGCTCATAACGTTAGCTCCATCGTAGCCCTGCCCTCTACATTTATTTATATCTAATTGCATGTTGGTTAAATTGCTTAATATAGTATTACATAGTCCTTCAGCAGATTGGGACTCTACTTTTGTAAAACCCACAAAAGTTTCACAAATATCTATTTTGGTTACCTCTCCCAAGCTGTCTTTTTAAAATCAATATATCTTACAATTTTACTTAATTGATCAATCTTAGTTATATCCTGTGTAGTGTCTATTATGATTGAGAAAAAGGAGCGGATCTAATTTTATTTAATAAAATATTTTTAAGTGTGCGCTTAAAGTATTAATAATATCGTTTTGAATTTTTGGGAAAGATATTTAATTGAACCTTTAGGTCGTTCAAGCACTTTTTGTAATATAGAATCATAGTTACTAATTAAATGAACTAAACTTAAGAAAATACCGTTGTAACTGTCTTTTGAATCAGAAAAACTTTCTCTATGTCCTCGAAATGACAGCATGCGCTGGGATAGTGTTAAAGTAATGTTGAAAAGTCTGTGTAAAACATTTTTCCAAAATTCAGTTTCTTGTTTTAATAGTAGAGTATCTTTCTTATCTATGGTATAATTTTTTTCCACATATCGTAAATAAAACAACAAGTTAAATGAGATTGAGCAAGCAAATGCTCTTTAATTTTTTTTTATAAACCCTGCCAATCATTAATTCCAGTCGTCCAACTTGACCTTACTGAAGCAAACAGCCAATATGTTTGACAATAAACACAATTTTTAATTTAGAATAACACAACCACCCATTTGAATTGTGTGGTAAGTTTAACGTATTGCTTTTATTTTCGCTTGCAGTTATTAAGTAATAATAGTGAACTGAAAAACTTCTATTTTTATTATCTTTAGGAAACGCACCATCTGGTCTACACAATCCGTAATTAATTATTTCTTTTCTTAAATTGTCATGTTGTAAAACATTGATTTTTAAAAATGTGCAAAATCGGTTGGATATTCTTTCGTCAGATCCATAGATAGTTCATTAAGTGAAAAGTACTACTCACATTTACCTCTGTAATTGTAGTGGTATCTAGTTCCAAATTTCTATCGCGGCCGTCATTATGTGATGTACTTGCGCCCTGGGTGAGAGTTTTTAAAATTGTTGACGACTGCTGTTCGTCTGTAGCGGAACTAGTAGATGCTACTGTCGAAAGCCCAATTTCTTTCATAGATTGTTCTTGTTTTTCGGACTCTTTAGAAGTAAAAGGAACTTATTTTTGGAATCTTGCTCTTTGATTCTTCCAATAGTTTCCTTTTTCGTTTTTTGCAGCGCCGCTTGTAGTGCTCATTGTATATTATTTCCTGCAATTTTGAATGAAATTAATTATAATGTAATTAGATAAGTAATAATTATTTAAAAGCCTTTTGAAATTACAAATAACACATACATACTTTGCTTTAAATGCTTTAATTAACAAAATATAAATGATTTTTATTGAATGCTTAAAGATTTATTTATATGTATTTCTCAGCGCGACTTCAACTATGATCAAATCAATAGTAGTTTAATAAAAATAGATATAAATACTTACGTTTAAATATGAAAGACCTCCTGTAATACGAACACAACACTATTGAGTAAAACGTACTGGAATGCTTTTTACTTCCTTTCCGTTATATATAATGCAGCTAATGCAAATACGTTGCAACCAGCTGACTAGAAACCACAAAATGAATTTCTTTCTAGTATTATATTTCTAGAAAGCGAAGGTTACTAAGCTACCTGCCATCCTGTGAATCTGTACTGTACAGACAATAGCCCTTTTATTCCTATTTAAAATCCCACAAACCAAACTAACCCTACTATACGTCGTTTAATAATGCTTTACCACTTTATACAACTTATCACTTAAGAATAATATAGACATCTTTGTTATTAAAGTTTACAGTCTCTTTCATCTGTTTATTAACCCTTACAAAATAGGACAGAACGGATAGAAAAAGAAAGGATGCAGGCTGCAGGTGGTGTTCAGTATTTATCTTAATTATTATTTCTTGTATTTCAGCAGTTCCTAGTAGTAACATCAAGAAAACGTTCGTTAACCTGCGGTTTCTGAATTATCTGCAATATTTTCTTGACCGTTTCTTACCTGCCAAATACGTTGAAGATGAATAAGTTGAGTTTATTATCGTTTGGGCCTTCTTGCACTTGGGGCCACCGCATAGCGGGGGCTGGCAGGGTGTAGTTACGCCACTGTCTCCTGCAAAGAATTCAAGATATCCTTCTGGAAAACATATATTATTGTACTATACTCCCAAGTGATATAATTCTAAAGAGTATGGCATTAAAGCGTCGGTTGCTGAAATTTCTGCTTACAAAACAGAATGTGTATTTGTAGAAGGAGTGCTCTGCGTCGAAGATGCTGCAGGATTTTGTAAAATTATAATGGCTGAAAATGGATTCGACATGCTGCGGACGGTTCATGAAGCACTAAACCTTTATCTTGTTCTACGAGATGAACTTAAATTTTACTAAGATAATAATACTTCATGAGGGAGTTGTCTTTTGAGCATTTTTTTAAAAGTAGAATACAATCAAACTAACATAGAAACACTTAGACTTTAAATAGTATGATAGTAAAACTGTAAATTAAATATATGATAATGGGATGAAAGTTCTATGTTTGTAGTATCTAAGGGGAAAGTATAACTCTGGGACCAGTAGTTATATTATTCCTGATTTAGAGCTAAGTTAATCATAAAAACGTCCATTAACTCTGATTATTAATTAAAAATTTTATGATAAGTTTATTATTAAATTAAATGCAACCTAAATTTTGAATTATATAAGCGGACTTATACCCGCTTTATCTAAAATCTGGAATATGCAAGACCATGTTAGAACTAGAATTCTAAGTTTAAGTTGCATTTAATTTAATTATAAACTTGTCATTAATGGACTGTTTTTATGATTAACTTAACTCTAAATCAGGAATAATATAACTACCGGTCCTATATTTTTCCAAAAGTAAAAACATTTTAGTTCTTAGTTTATTAAGCAAATGTAAAGCTTTACAAGTTTATTGTTTGTAAAAAAACTGTAAGTAAAGATACAAATTTTAAAAAGTATGAAAATAAAACATAATTCTTGTATATTTGTAATAAATCAATTACGTTATGTATTATTAAACAAAATCTATAATCTACATGCTGGAATCAAAAATATTATTTAATTCCGTTCTGAATTCAGCAAAATGATCGTATGAATTTGGTAAATCTCAAGTACTTGCACAGGTTGATGCTGTCGGTGTTCTTTGAAGGCCGGTCTTAAAATGAAAGGTCACTTTAATATCGTTCATTGTGATCATATCAGCGCCTGTGCAAAATCTCATGAAGCAGGTGAGCTTGTTATCGTTGGATTCCTTCACATATTTTTTTAAGAAGCTAGCAACCCTTTTCTCATCTTCAGTTAAGGCAGTGTTGAATGTTAATAAGGAATTAATATTTTTAGCTGTTGGGAGACACTGTCTATCAATTTCGTCTAAATGTTGTGTGCTTACAAGACTATTCAAAATACTGCTCCAGCAGTCAATTATGAACTTGGGTTTTTGAATTATTTCTTTGTGAGCTATAGCTTGAAGAACTGCTGCTAGATTTTCTTGAGAAATTTTCACTTTGCATTGATATACATTAAGTATATCCTGAAGTGAATCCTGATCAGCCGTGCAAAAATTCATTAAAGCCTTCTTAATTATAGATCTTTCGTGGTTACTTAATACATTAGAAAACGAAGTATTTAAATCGCACTGAATGTTACCTAAAACACAACATTCAATAAAAGGACGAGCTAATTTCATTGGAAAGTACCTGGCATCTTTCCAGCCTCTATATAAAATTTTTGCAATAGCTTGCCATTTCAATTCAACAAAAGCATGTCTAATGAATGGTATTTTTCAGTCACAACCTTCTGTGCATCTATCATAAAAGTTTGACCAAAACTCACTTAAAGCATCTCTTAAAACCCCACCACTGTCAAAACCCATTTCCTTTTGACCATTTGAAAGGTACACTTCAATAAGCAAAGGTGGACAGTTGCATAAATCATTTGTTCGTATTCAGTATTAGTACAAGTCGATTGATTAAGGTAACTATAATTCTCTAATACGTGAAGCCTGCTTTCTGCTGAGGTATTTGACACGGCCGATGACAAGTTATGCGATGACAATGATTCAGAACCTGTAGCTGCACTGCTTATGCAGGCAGCTACCTTAGTTGTAGCAATAAAAAATCGTAAAATAGGAAGGTCGCTCTTTTAATACATCTCCTCTAGTGACATGGTAGCGTTGATGGGCTTTTGCTGAAAATCCCATAGTGCAAAAATAAACTCTTGTACCCGACTCTTTGATGATACGCCGTTTGGAAAGAATATCGATTTTGCCATCGCAAGAATATCAACGCTCTTTGCTTTTTTAGGAACTTCCATTCGTCGTCTACCACCTCCTTGTCGTTCCCTAACCTGAGTCTATTTGCATCCATCTTCACTGTAAATCCATCTAAAATATACAATTCTGGTATTCTTCTCGGTTTGATATGTGAAAATACATTTCAGAAGTTTCGTCTTCTTCGCCAGAAGAAAGTTCTTGATTTTTTCGTTTCCGTGGTGTCGATATTTGTTTTTTCAAATTTTCCAGGAACGTAAGTATTTTTTCATGCGTTTCTTGTTTTTCTTTATAAAATCTGAGAATTTCTACTCTATCTCCGGTTAACGGAAATATTTACGTAAGTTCTTCTGTTTCCATACTAACAACAACAGCAGAGTCAATCTAAAAAATAAGTGAATTTTAAACCATATTCTAGTAAATAGAAATAATATATTAATGATAAAGGAATATTAGGTATGGTCAGGGTCAGGGTTTTTCTGAACCCAAGTTAAGCAAGTTTTAAAATTTTGACAAGATACGCACATTTGTATAAGGTACATCCAACTAGTGTTCAATAAAAAAATCTTATGGCTCAGGCAACCTTTTTATAAATAATCTAAAAACTCAAACAATATTATAGTTATATACACTGTTGGGAAGGTGAATAAGGCCTATTGTAGAACGAATTCTTGGCTGATTATTTCTCCTTCTTGATAATTATCTGGGGACTGTACCAAATAAAATTTATAGCTGGTTTCTGAAATATAATTAAACACGCGGCACTTTGATGGTATATTGATAATTAAAAACTTGAAACTATTTACAAAAGTTGTACATTTTAATAATTTTAAAGAAATTGAACAGCGCTACATTTTTGCTGCTTACAGTAAAGCGTCTGGGTCTGAACTCCAAGAGCGCATCATAAAATTAAAGAGGGTGGTTGGTAACCAGAAACTTACGCTAGATGGCGAGGCCAGTATCATAACATACATAATTTAAAATAGTTAAAATTATTAGAGCAACATACCGCCCGCCTTGAAAGAGATAACTTTCAAAAAATAGACAAACATTAAATCTTAGAACTAAGGGAACAATACAGATCATTATTAGCAATAAGAGTTAACACAAACAAATACTTAATCTAAGCACAATTAAGAACTACATTACACACAATGATTTTCTTTTATAGTCACTCGCGCACTGTGGGAAAGGTGCACAATTTTGAAAAGGAGCGTTTTACGATTCCGTTTGAAGTCTTGATTGAGGCAACACGAGAGATACCGTCAGCACCAGGAAAGAGCTGAACCACTCTGCCAAGTTTCCACTGCATCGGTTGAGCATGGTCATCTTTGATGAGAACTAGGGTGTCCACTGCAAGTTGAGACGAAGTTTCGCGCCACTTAACACGTTGTTGAAGCTCAGATAAATATTCTTTGCTCCATCTTTTCCATAGATGTTGATTGAATTTTTGTACCCTTTGAAATGTTGATAGCCGGGATTCGGAAGATTGAGTTAAATCTGGATCCGGCAGTGCAGTTGACGGACGACCAATGAGAAAGTGGGCAGGCGTCAATGGTAAGAGATCAGAGGGATCTGAGGATAAAGGTGAGATAGGACGAGAATTAAGGGTGGCTTCTACCTGTGATAACAAAGTGCTCATTTCTTCGTAGGTCAGCAAGGCATTGCCAACAACTCGTCGCAAATGAAATTTGGAGGACTTGATACCTGCCTCCCAAAGACCGCCAAAGTGGGGCTATATGCAGGAATAAAATGCCAATTTGTTCCCTCCTTAGTCATAGAATGAGGTAAACAAACTTTTGCTGTTTTAAAATTCACCCAGTTCTTTTAGTTCTGAAGTTGCGCCAACGAAGTTGGTACCGTTGTCGGAGTAAACATGTAGAGGTTTGCCTCGTCGAGCAACAAACCGTCGAAAAGCCATCAAAAATGTTTCTGTACTCAAGTCGGTGACCAACACTAGATGCACCGTTTTTGTAGCAAAACAAATGAATAAACACAAATAAGGTTTAGTGGTTTTACAACCTCGACCCTTGCGATCTTTAATTATGAAAGGGCCACCATAGTCTACCCCAGTCACATGAAATGGAGGAGATGGTTGAACACGATAAGAGGGTAGGTTACCCATTATTGGCTCAGCGAATCTTGGAGAAAACCGAAAGCATCGCAGGCATTGATGAACTACTTGCTTGGCAAGATTTCTACAAGAAGTGATCCAATACCTGTCCCTAAGACAGGAAATCAGCATCTGGGGCCCAGCATGCAAAAGCTGTATGTGCTCGTTAAGAACAAGAAGTTTTGCAATCGGATGTTTACCCGAAATTATTAACGGAAATTTCTTATCATATGAAAATTGAGAGTTTTGGAGTCTTCCGCCAACTCTCATCATGCCCTTGAAATCAAGAAATGGATTAAGAGGTACCAACTTTGAGGATTTTAAAGATGTACCCTAAAGTAATATTTTCGCTCAGCAGAAAAGGATTCCTGCTGTGAAAGCTTTATAAGAACAAGGAGTGATTCATTAAACTCAATAGACGATAAAGGACCGAAGCAGCGACTTGCCTTGGGCCTCAAACAATTGTTATAAAAGCGAAAACAGTAAGCAGTGACTCGCACTGACTTAGACAAGCTTGAAAAGCGATTAAATAAAAATGGTTCTGGGAGTTGGTCAGATTGCAGAACGACTCCTCTTTAGTTTCAGGGAGGTCAACAATTGAGCAATTCAAATGGGGCCATGAAGACTCATCTTCATGAAGCCACGAGGACCGTTCCACCAAAGGTTTGAATCCTTTAATGCCTGAGGACTGATGCCTCTTGAAAGCAAATCTGCAGGATTGCATTTGGTTGGCACATGAAGCCAAGTACCGAGTTGCGTGAGCTGCTGCACATCAGAAACCCTGTTGCATACGAAGGTTTTAACAGCCTTGATCGGTTTTCAACCATCCCAAGACAATGGTTGAATCAGACCAAAAATAAGAACGTGTAACTGGCAAGTCTAATGCTTTTAGAACTTGCTTTGAAAGTTTTGCTAAGAGAACAGCCCCACAGAGCTCTAACTTAGAATTGTTAGCGGTTTCAGAGGTGAAACCTTAGATTTGGAGCATAGAAGCTTAACGTTGTATAAACCTTCTCTGTCCTTTGAACGTAGAAAAATGCATGCACCATACCCTTGCATGGACGCATCACAAAAACCGTGAAACTCAATCTCCGTGCGTTGTTTACACACAACATATCTTGGAATCTTCAAGTCATTTAGGCCGACTAATTCGCTACGATATGAAAGCCATTTTTTATTTAAGTTATCGGGAACAGGGTCATCCCAATCTAGTTTTTCCAGCCACAGTTGCTGAATGAGAATTTTTGCTCCCAAGGTGCATGGACCAAGAAAACCCAGAGGATCAAAGATTTGGGAAATCTCTGAAAGCATGCTACGCTTAGTAGCCTTTTGTGTAAAAGTATTGGAAATTGTGAACATGAACTGATCAGATTGAAATGACCAAATCAAACCTAAAGTTTTGGTGTGCTCATGATCTCCTAGCTTCAGAACACCAGGATGTATATCTGAGCTTGGAATTCCTTCCAAAACACGTGGATCATTCGAAATCCATTTCCGCAACTTGAAGCAACCTGAAGTTAGAACTTCATTTAACTGAGAGCACAGGGTGCGAGCACTTTCAAGCGTGCTAGTACCTGTTAATAAATCATCAACATAGAAATCTTCTCTAATTACCTTAGAGATATCCGGAAATGAAGCTGCACGATCGTAACTCAGCTGTGTAAGACTACGAACAGCAAGAAAGGATGCAGAAGCAGTACCATAAGTAACTGTATTTAAGTTGTATGCGAGAAGTGGATCTGCAGGAGAGAATCTCCACAAAATCCTTTGCAGAGACCTTTGGTTAGGCTCTACCTGAACCTGTCTGTACATCTTCTCAACATCACCAGCAATAGCACAAGTATGCTTGCGGAAACGTATCAATATGGAGAACAAATCTTGCTGGATAGTGGGACCAACCATTTGAATATTGTTCAAAGAATAACCAGAAGTGGTTTCTTGTGAACCATTGAAAACGACTCGCAATTTTGTAGTAAGGCTATCCTCTTTTAGGATACCGTGGTGTGGAAGATAATAAGAAATTTCAGATGCTTGGGGATCAGCAAGTGACATGTGCCCCAGATCAATGTATTCTTGCATAAATTGACTGTAGCGAGTAGCCAAGTCTGGATTGACTTGCAGTCGCCTTTCTAACCCAAAGAATCTTTTTTGGGCAATCTTGAAAGAATCACCTAGAATCTCAGGCGATTGCTTGAAAGGAATGGAAACTATAAACCGGCCATCGGAATCGCGACGTGTAGTTTGTACAAAATGTGCCTCGCAGGCACTTTCTTCTGCTGTAAGAACCTTTTCAGCAGGGTAATGTTCAATCTGCCAGAATCTGCTGAGTGCATCAGCAGGACTCTCGACCGATGTATAATTGCATTGTACAGTATGTGCGAAAGTGGTCGTGGGACCCGAAACAACCCATCCCAATCGCGTCTTTTGTAGAATTGGGAGGTTTGGTCCTAACTGAATTTGCCCTATACATAAGAGCTTCCAAAATGACGATGCACTTAGCAAAATATCGATGGTACCAGATTGATAGAAAGTAGAATCCGATAATTTAATGTTGCTGGGAATCTTGATGCTGTCGCATTCTACGTTGAAACTAGGAGAAACACTAGTGATTTCATCCAGAATTAAACATGAGACATTGAATTTGAAGTTGGTGTGAAGCGCATAAAGTTCTACGTCACACCCTGCACGTATGTGCGAAGTGGCCTTACCTAGACCAGAAACGGTGATATTAGCGCTGCGAGTTTGAAGGTTTAACCGAGCGCACAAAGCTGATGTTATGAAATTTGATTGGGAGCCAGAATCTAACAATATTCTGATTTCGTGAAATTGACCATCATTTGAAATAATTCTTGCCTTTGCTGTGGGCAATAGGACTTGAACATCATTCGAACAGAATGCGGAAATTGATTGGTTTGACTCAACAGGTGCTGCAGAATTTGCAGGCCCTGGTTGATGTTCAGATTTGATTTGTTTCTCTTCATGAAGCAGCGTGTTGTGTTTGGCGTTGCATTTCTTGCAAGTAAACTTTGAAGTGCATTGATTTACAAAATGTCCCTTGGAAAGACAGTTTAGACAAACTTGGAATGATTTTGCCTTTGAAATTCTATTGCTTGTAGACAATTTAGCAAATTCGTGACATCTGTATAATGCGTGAGCACCTTTGCAGCAAGCGCAAGAAGGCGCATTAGAAACAAACGATTTTGAGTGTGGTTTTGAAGGCTTTGAAGACTTTTCCGGCAGTGAAGTTTTGCTTTGTTTAGACTCGAGGGCGTCTAATAAATTTGCTGTGTTCTTTAGGAATTCTTTAAACTCTGATAATGTAGGTAAAACTGATCCAGCAGAATTTCTTTGAACTTCCCACTCACGGAAAGTGTGGGAATCTAATTTTTTAGAAACAACATAAATGATGAAAAATTCTAAAAGTTGCTTATCCGAAGCTAGTGAAGTGAGAGCATTATAATGCTTAAACAACATATCATTTATTTGATGCAACTTAGAAGCGGATTCCTTATCAATCGCCTCCAGTTCAAGTATTGCCTTAAAGTGGTTATACACTAACATGCGAGGGTCATTGTAGCGCTGACAAAGCGCCTCCCACGCCGTGGCATAACTACCAGGGCTGAAGTCTAGAGATTTGATGATTTGGGCTGAGGAGCCGCACAGACTTGCCTTCAAGTAATGAAAGCGTTGGATGTCCGATAAGGAATTGTTTTCATGAATAAGATTTTTAAAGATCTCGTAATATTCCAACCATTCGGATGGGTTTTCACCGCTGAATTTTGGAATCGATATCGTAGGTAAGCGAATTTGTGGGCTAGAATTGCCCGAATGTGTTTTAGGACTTGACGTTTGTGAAACTGATCTATGTTCAGTCTCGCTAGCATAATGCTGAAGCAAATCTTCTGCGCGTGATACCGCAGAATAATAAGAACTTTCAAAATCAGAATCAGAATCCGCAACGTCCGGATTTGATGTAAGAATTTTGAAATCTAAGTCATAGAATTCAACAAGTAGAGGCGTTATATCATTTAGTCTCTTACGTAACTCAACAATTTTGGTTGAAGTAATTATTTTATCGGTGCTGTTATGAATTTCTTCCAAAGAAGTAATATGATTTGTGAATCTAGTAAGACGTGCTTTAATATAACCGCGAGCTTTAGTAAGGGACTCCATAGTACCTAATAATCAATTGAAAAGTGACAGTAAAATTATCACAACGCGCCACTGTTGGTAGTTGTGCTTATTTAATCCACGCCATTGGTGGAAAGGCACAGGTTAAGAATTTATTCGTAATGGGAATTTAAAGTACACTAGCATAGAAAGCGCACGCCTATGGTCGCTTTGTTGGAACAAGAGTTCGCAATTATAAAAACAATATACCCGTTTCGTATGTAACAATGTGTTATAAAATGTGTGAATAACCTCAGAATTAACAAATTAGCATATTATAAATCCCAAAATAACTTAAAACTAAATAAAACACAATGCTTGCTTTATTAAAATGTAAACACTAAAAATAAGGGTGAGCACTTTGCCGCAGCAGGAGGTAAATAACCACATAAATAACAAAGAAAAGGATACCTGTACCATTGACTTACCTTTGTCGCCGTTTGAACTTGCAAGTGTGCAAATGAAATGAAAGCGGTTAATCTTTGTCTCGCACATGTACCATGAAACATTCAGGGCTTGCTTTGGAATCCTGTTTTGAAGGGTTTAGTACAGCCGAATCAAAAGGGTCGTTTTCCACTGAAGCTTTCTTTGTTCTGCCAATGTAACTAAAATTTTAGCAAAAAGGTACTGACCTTGTTTATATAGAATAAATGATGCTAGTTGCATTCCTTTGTAGTTTAAAAATATTTGAGCAATGATGCTGCATTTCTTCAACCATTTAATTATAATATCCGTGCCATTTGGTTAATTATGTCCTGTTAGAAGCGATGAGGTTAATTGTACCAGTGGTCGAAGGCCACACGATTAAGCATTATTATTCGCGCACGAATGGACCATGTTGGGAAGGTGAATAAGGCCTATTGTAGAACGAATTCTTGGCTGATTATTTCTCCTTCTTGATAATTATCTGGGGACTGTACCAAATAAAATTTATAGCTGGTTTCTGAAATATAATTAAACACGCGGCACTTTGATGGTATATTGATAATTAAAAACTTGAAACTATTTACAAAAGTTGTACATTTTAATAATTTTAAAGAAATTGAACAGCGCTACATTTTTGCTGCTTACAGTAAAGCGTCTGGGTCTGAACTCCAAGAGCGCATCATAAAATTAAAGAGGGTGGTTGGTAACCAGAAACTTACGCTAGATGGCGAGGCCAGTATGATAACATACATAATTTAAAATAGTTAAAATTATTAGAGCAACATACACTACTGGACTTTTCTATAGAGGGTGTAACATAAAGGTTGGGAATAAATTAAACGGATTCCGTAGTAAATAACAATAATTGTTTTATATGAAGTTATGTTTATGTTGTACGGATTTTCGTGTCCAAGTTACAGGGTGTTCAAAATGTTGACGTTTAATAAAATTTAAACACTAGAAGATAAGAAATCGAAATTTTAGCCATAGCTGTATTTGCTATAATGCCCTAGTAAAAGTAAAAAAATAACTATAGATACGGATATTGTCATACAATTTTCTAAACAAAATGTAGTACGTCACTGGCAAAAAGTTGTTTATTTAAAATATGCTTTTTATTTTACACAAAATGTCCCTTTTGCATTTTCATTCTGTCCTTTGCCGTTGCCCGGTAATTAAACTTTTTATAAATACCATTTCTTTCTACTGCTTAACCTTGAAAATGAAGGTAGACGGAAACATAATCGTGTATGCTTTGATCACGATGTGTTCTGTCAAAACGTCATTGTCGATTTAGTTTAGCTTTCATTAGACGTTTGCAATTTGGTTAATTAGTGAAATGATCAATATTTTATAATTAGTAACAATTGTTTTAAATTTCTAACATCCTGTAACTTGGACACGAACATCCGTCGAGCATAACTTGATATGAAAAATATATATAAAAGACGATTATTTTTTACAAAGGAATCCACCGTTTAATTTATTCCCAGCCTTTATGTTACATCCTATATATATATATATATATATATATATATATATATATATATATAAAATTATTGAAATGTTCTTATCCCTCCGGTAACCGCTATTTATTTAAATTAAAAGAGTGATCACCCTGAATTAGTCTTTACATAACAGTCTTAACATTTCCTGATTTTGACAAGCACCTCAGTAATGTTTTTAATAAACAAATCAAATTCGATACGAGGATATTTGGGAAATTCTTTTTTAAGCATTTTTACTTACCTTGTGTCCTTCCAGATGCTTAATAATTTTATGATCAATGCCTCTTTCCAAAAAAACGTTTGAAAATTAGGGTCCATTATGAACCATCATGTAGTAGCAATTACCAACCAATATAGCCAAACTCCTAAAATATTTTATATATAACTTTAAGGTTTGTTATACATCAGCTACGTATAGTGCGTTTAACGAACATTTAGTAAAAAAAATAATAGGATGTACTTTAGTTGCGCATTACAAACAGAACACACGCTTAATTTACATAGAACAATTAAACATATGGCGGTAACTACAAATACTTTTATTGGTTAAATAGTAATTTCGAAAAATTGTGAATGTATATCCACTGTCCCGATTGGTTACTCAGAACCATGCCGCCATTAAGTGTTCGAATAAACTTACGAACTATATGTAGTTTAATTTTTAAATCCATTAAAAATGTTATGTAAAGGAACCTTTTATTATTCACTAACATTTCAGTGAGAAACGCGATATTAATTAGAACTTTGTTATTTTTCATATTGTTGTAGTACCGCGAACCGATATATTGTGCTGAATGACATTAGAGGTCATGTTCTTTAAGTTACTTATGATATGCGTATTTCCATAAATTGAAAAAAAAACGCAAAATTTCTCTGACTAGAAGTTTTTGTTAGTTGTTTATTGCATTCAGAAAACAGTTCGCGTACTTGCTTGAATTTTGAGATTTAAGGAGAATTGTAATAAAAACCACTCAACAATATTAGGGAGTTTAAAATCTACGGACATTGGAAGAACCAAAAGCATTTTATACAGGCAAACTCAACTAGTAACCTACTCTGATGAAATTGCTATCCCTGAAAAGAATTCCAAAGGCACAGTGGAAAGATCAAGCCCGTTGTATCAAGTATCACTTTTCCTTGACGAATTCAAAGTATAAAAAAATGGTGCACATCGACTTACCTTTGACAGAATTAATCCAGTGTTGCTACCTCGACACCACCACGTCACGAAGCTACTTGTCTATCATTATCACGAAAAATTTGTACATACTAACCACGAAACAGTTGTTAATGAATTGCGACAACTGTATGTAATTCCACAACTGCGGGTTGTTTTAAATCAAATTTGTACCAATTGCCAATACTGTAAAAACCAACGAGCAGCGCCAAATCCGCCGGAGAGGCTTGATCATCCCAAAGCTAGATTAGCGACATATACAAGACCCTTCTCATACGTGGGCATTGATTCTTTTGGACCTATTGAAGTAGTCTTAGGACGACGCGTCGAAAAGAGATGGGGATGTTTATTTACATGCTTGACGATTAGAGCAATCCACATCGAACTCGCACACTAATTGAATAAAGATTTTTGTATATTATATATACGCAGTTTTATGGCTAGACGAGGTACGCCATTAGGAATTCGAACCGACAATGGCACAAATTTTGTTGGAGTTCAAAATGAGCTAAGAAATGTGATTCGTCAAATACCTCTTGATGACATCAAATGTTATTTTGACGAAATCAATCGAATCCTCAATCCTCCAGCTGCTCCGCATACGGGTGGATGCTGGGAAAGGCGGGTGCGATCGATAAAAAAATGTCTTTACAGATGATGCCAACAAGAAGACCATCTTACAAACGATAATTCTTACAATTAAAAAGTCGATAATACAGTTAAAAGTCGATAAAACAGTTACAAAGTCGGTAATACAGTTTAAGAGTTCATAAATACATCGCGCAAGCGCAATGAATTAAGCGGGCGACGCCCCTGGCGGATGGCAGCACTAACTTTATTACAGATTCCGCGCAGTCAACTTCCAATGACGTCACCAATGCACAAAATTATATTGCGCCATAATCGAAAAATTTACATAAAATTGAGACACTATATTCTAATGCAATTACTTACATGAATATGTCTCTGAGTTAAAGTTGGCTCTATTCCCAGTCCATCAGGGCGGCTTGCTGGCTCTTTTTAAGCGGTTAAAGATGGTACTGCCCGACGCTCTTCCAAAGCGTTCAGAGCAGCTCCGGCAATGAGTTCGTCGTCCAGGGTCGTGGAGTACGGTACGCCTAGGTGGCTTCAAATTGACACCTACCTATGCAGGGAATGACGGGAAAAACCAGGTAAAGGGGTGACAAACAAAAGATAAGCAAGCAAGGAAACTACATAGGTAAAGCTAACGATACGTTACCGAAAGACGTCCACTCTACTTGAAGGTACTGGCAAAACAGCCACGTTATAGAGAGAACAGGAAACTTGTCCCCACTCTTTTGTCTTTTACACATCGGCGCGAACTTATTCGTCCAACCCTCTCGCGTCGCGCGATCTGCGCAAACTCACTATGACGTAACGGAGGTACGCGCTTAGTCTTTTAAAATTCCGCGCACCGTGTCTTTTGAAATTATGGCGCGAAACCTCCGTACATCAAACTTAACCTAATACATATGTTTAAGGGCCACTTTGGCACGTAACAATCGCGACAAAGCCACAAAAGAAAAAAATTAAAAAAAGAAAAAGTCTGTTAGCGCAGTAACAGCTTAATATCTAAGACCTAACTACCCTATACAAAACCTAACTTAAAACCTACAAAATGTTTATATAAGGCGCCACCTGGTTTTTTGACCGATAACACGTCTACCGAAGTACCAGGAAACGGAATAGGTAGCCCCATAGTCTTTGACTACACTAATTATCGACAGCACAAATTTGTCGGGGAGCATGAAACACTACTTAAACTAAAACGGGTGCGACAAGTCGCCTAAACTATCTAACTAAAGCTAACATTAAAGTTCTTGTGTGCAAACACACATGAGTGTTGCATCAAAACTATTCTTCTTTTGGCAAGAAGTGCCCAAATTTAAAAATGTTCATGGAGTGCGTCACTCTGCACTCTAGCAAATTTTGTTACTGGTACTTTGGTTTTCTAACGATGCACATTTAAAACTTGTCCATGACATAGTTGTGAATCAACAAATTTACCAAAAGTACCACCCTACTAAATCCTTATATACTAACCTACAAATTACATTTCTATATCGGGTTAGCTTTTTCACTTAAATATCAAAAAAAATAATTCCCACGTCTGGTAATAGTTACCACACGTTAGGACGATAAAAAGATAAGACAAGATCTCAAGTTGTTGTTAAATATAGTAGATAAGATAATGATATTAAGCTTAAATTGTTATCCTCAAAGGTAATAGACAAGATAACGGTATTAAGCTTTAGTTATATTTGAGATACTAGATAAGATAACGCGATATTAAGCTAAAGTGATTATTAGAGATAGTAGGTAAGGTAACATGAATTTAAACAAAAGTTATTACTAAAGATAACCGGTAAGATAACGCGAAATAACTCGAAGTTATTACTAATGGTAGTCGGTAAGATAACGAGAAATTAAACCAAAACTATTACTAACGGTAGTCGGTAAGATAACGATATTAAACTAAGGTTATTATTAAAGGTAATCGGTAAGATAACGATATTAAAACTAAGGGTATTATCGAAGATAATAAAGAAGACAAAGGTTTTGGCCTAGTTATTACCCAAGACAATGAATAAGGTAAAGATAGGGTTGCTCCAGTAGAGCCGTTTAAATGGGGATTGACTCGTGCCCTCTAAAAAGAGAAACCTGTGAAGCAAGTCCGTTTACAAGAAACGGCACGAGGGACCGGCAAAGGCATTTGGGTGCATCCCTGCACCCGGCGTTAATCGATATCAGTGATACAATCACCCGATACCCACACGGTATATACGGTACCTATATACACATCCACTCACACATTCACACACTCATACATACCTTCACTGCCAGAGCCCATGCGCTGACAGCGGCACCGCATGATCCCACGAAAGATTCGCAGAGACGAGGTCCAGGTGTCTGTGAAAACCTCCCGCGCAACCACACGGTGACTAACAGAAATGAAAAAGGCAGTAGAAATAGGAACGGTAAAAAGAAGGAGGTTGGTTATTTGGAATGCATTAGAGGCACTTCCAGGTAGAAGAAAGTAGAGGAAGGGCTCGCATTGAGCGAAAGAGACAGAAAAAGGTGGATAGCAAAGCGCTACTCAACCAGCCAATGTGACCAGTAGCTCGGAGTGAGGGAACATCACTCTTATGTGGCAGACGGGTGTTCCGGGACAAGAACAGGTCCACCGAAAGAAGAATAAGGCATAGCGGAGACAGCGGGATAAGAAAAAGTATAGTTTTTGGACAAGCGTCCGAGAGAAGGTAGAGAGTTGTCCCTGTTAAACACAGCGCAGTCTGAAGGACCACCTTGGATATTAATCCGACAAGATAAGATATACACATAAATTTAAAATTTACTAGACTCTTAAGAGAACTAGTACGATCATTCTCCTAACGAGTGCATCGACTACAATAAGAAAATCAAACAAAAGTAGACACGACAACTTAAAAGTATCATTACAGATACAAACACACAAAAACAAACTGCTTTAAGGTAGTTTTTTTTTTAAACGGTAGCACCCTAAACACACAAAAATGCCCAATTATAAGCAGTTAAATACAGATACATTGTTCCAATATGCTAAAACAACCGAGAATTTAATAAGATAACAATAAAAAGCAATAGCACCTCACCACAAAGTTCAACAAAAAACAATGAAAAAAAAAGTTTATAAGTTATGTTGATGTAGTAGAAAAAGAAAGAAATAATGATGTAGTATAATGTGGGCGACTGGAATAATTCAGAGGAAAACACATGGAATAGACAATCCTAGTTTTTTGCAACTGCGAATATGAACTATTTCTAACAATGGCATAGGCCGCGTCTCCTATGCGAGTCCAAAGAAGAAAAACATCCACTCAACATCAGCTAAAACCAATCATAAAAATTCAATGAGTTATTGCAACCAAAGTTACGACAATTACCACACAAAATTAAATGACGTAAGGAAAATACTAAAAACCAAATAATTTGCTGTAGGACAAGTTCGAGGGTTGATTAAATGAAACGACAGAATTATATTGAGGAGTGTAGAGAATGAAGTGATATATATCTAACGGTGTGGTCAAGGAAAAGTCAACCAAAAGAAAAAGATAGCTAATTTAAGGTAAGTAAAGATAAACGTGTAAGAGGTTATATACTGTATGAGAGAGGGAATAAGTAATTAAAGTTAACTAATTGATAGAACAAAAAAAAATTAGGTAAATTGTAAGGGGAATGGAACGTGAAAAACTTAACTAGCATTTGGGTCAGCAGAGAATGGCTTAAGGTCTTTAATATGCCACCTGCCTTGGCGTTTTCCTTCAGCATCCTGAAGTTCGTAGATGAGGGACTAATAACACGAGTGAACTTACAAAGAATGAATTTAGGGCTAATTTTGAAGAGAATTTCTTAGATGCATCCGATAAGACATAATTCTTTTCCAAACTTGTTCGCCCAAGGCGAAGGAAATATTTCGTTTGCGTAGATTATAATGGTCCTTACTCTTTTCGTAAGCTTTTAACAAATTTTTTCTAACGTCGTTAAAGATAGAAGGTAATGACTGTTGGTCTTTGTCCCAACGTACTTTATCGTCAAATTCAATTACGTAAGTATCGTCAGGCACTAAACCATAATAACTCCCATCGATTGGGGTATATCTTCCAAAAACAAGAAATGGCGGAGTGAATTGGGTTGCTTCGTGTTTAGATGTACGCAAAGCTTGAGCAATTTTAAAGATATGCTCATCCCATGTAGTATGGTCTGAATCAATATAGGAAGAGATAACGGTAATTAAGACTATTTACTCTCTCGGTAGGGTTTACTTGGGGATGGTATTTTGCGTTAAACCAAATTTTTTGTACTTTGTAACTTTTAACGAAATTCTGAAAATCTTTAGAGATAAATTGTGCTCCATTGTCGCAAAGAATAATTTGTGGGACACCAAAGATAAGAAATACAATTTGTTCTAGGAATTTAATTATAGCAGCGGAAGTAGCTTTACGGAAGGGTTGCACCATAACAAATTTAGAAAACCAATCGGTGACAACTAAAAGATATTGGTTACCTCTTTTCTATCGGGGGAGAGGTCCTAATAAGTCAAGCGATATTAATTGAAAGGGATAAGATACACGTTTAAAGTTACCCATTAAACCAGGACGAGCATCTTGTGAACTCTTATGGGAACCACAAATTTTACAGTTCTTAATATAGCGACAAACAGATTGCTTAAGTGTGGGCCAGTAATATAATTCAGATATTTTAGCGAGAGTTTTTGTAACACCAAGGTGTGCAGCTATGAGATCATCATGACATAGTTTAAGCACCTCACTGCGATTAGCAGTGGCACGACAAGTTTCCATTCAGGGATATTCGGTATTATATGTGGAGACGAAGATACAAATTTATATAGTCTATTATTAGTTACACGAAAGGTAGGGAATTTGTTGGGATTATCGGAAACTTTTTAATCATATTGAGGTACCAGGTATCAGGAATTAAATTTGGTAGGTTAAGAGACGACATCACGAGATAAGGCATCAGGTACGATATTTAATTTGCCAGGCCTATGCCTAACGTCAAAAGTGAATTGAGATATACGCAAGTTCCATCTTGCCAAACGACCTGGGGGTTGTTTTAAGTTACTAAACCACGTGAGAGCTAAGAACATTAGATACATTGTCAAAGAAGTAAACGTGAAAAGCTATTAGATATACGTAAGGTTAAACGATTTTAAAGATAATTTTAAGATATTTAATAAGGTTTAAATCGATATGTGAAGAGATAAGAGTAATTAAAACTCGATTCACTAATAAAATTGTTGAAAACAAAAGATATTTTATAAAGCATATATTTACTGGGATGGGAAGCTCTCATTTGAGTTCTACCCAAACCAATGAGGAAAAATTTCAACAACATTATTAAAAAAAATGATTTACAAATTGTAAAGCAACAAACTTACCAACCGAATCCTCGCCTAGACTTATAATGCTCTACGACTGGCCCTTGGGTCTTGTTCTAGTCTTATAGAGCAATACGACCAAATCCGATAGTAAATTTCGCTTAACGGATGTTAAGGTACGTTGAAATATCAATAACTAAAAAAAATATGCAATCAAGACAAAATCAAACTCGCTACATGAAAGAAAAATTCCACGATACCTATACAAAAGGTATTCCAAATTATTGGAATGTTCTTTCAATATTGCAGAAGTTATCAACAAGTATCGTAAATGAGTTTAAATAATAAACGTTAACGGAAATTTCTTTATTTTAGTATTCAAAGGAGCAGATATAAAGAGATGCAGTTTATTACAACATTTTAGGAGGTAAAGATATGGTTAGGTAATTTCGTTACTATATATAAAGCAAGAACCTCTATAAAACGCATTTATAGGTTATACTGTTTAAAACATACAAGGGAACAACTTTTAAAACTATATCCAAACAAGATAATATCTAAGAGAAAAATATATATCAGGGTTGAGTCAAAATAACGCTTTAAAAGACACTAAAAACTCAGGTAAGTAGGAAATCTATATTTAGACAAACAATTTTGTTATTAAATAGGTAAATCACTAATGCAGTTTTTAAAATGTAACATAGAAGACAGTGTATTCAAGTTTCAAAAACGGTCTTTTAAAGTTGAGAAACCAAAAAAAGGTTATATTTTAATTTACATAAAGTAGATAATTTCCGTAATAAACCGTGTTTAAAGGCATAAAATTAGGTAAAAGCTTATTTATTTTATGTACTTACATGGAAAAAAAATAAGGTTAGGTGATTGATTTCCTAAATGTTTACACTTGGATCTAAAACAATCCATCACTCAACAATACATCTGTAGTTAACCAACACATCCCATATTGTAAATTTGGGAAAACATTATACAAAAACACATTTTATAGATAATTTCAGTTATCAAAAGCACACCATATTTAAATTGGGAAAACCATTACATCAGTTAAACATGTTACATACAACAGCTGTATATTACAATGTCAAAATGGCCGCTTAAGATCGCCATAGTAACTGATTTTTTTGACATCTAAAAAGAATGAGGCATGTTCCAAAATGCGGGTATAAATTTCAAGGTTATAGATATTTAGTAATTGGTTTTAAGTGAAAAAACCATTTTAAATAACGTTAGTTAATACATTGTATGGTTAGAAAAACAAAAGAAAGACTCGTAACTGCCATATCCACGTTGAAAGCGCCATTCTTACAAAGGATAATCCTTACAAAAGAGTCGATAATACAGTTAAAAGTCGATAAAACAGTTACAAAGTCGGTAATACAGTTTAAGAGTTCATAAATACATCGCGCAAGCGTAATGAATAAAGCGGGCGACGCCCCTGGCGGATGGCAGCACTAACCTTATTACAGATTCCGCGCAGCCAACTTTCAATGACGTCACCAATGCACAAAATTATATTGCGCCATAATCGAAAAATTTACATAAAATTGAGACACTATATTCTAATGCAATTACTTACATGAATATGTCTCTGAGTTAAAGTTGGCTCTATTCCCAGTCCATCAGGGCGGCTTGCTGGCTCTTTTTAGGCGGTTAAAGATGGTACTGCCCGACGCTCTTCCAAAGCGTTCAGACCAGCTCCGGCAATGAGTTCGTCGTCCAGGGTCGTGGAGTACGGTACGCCTCGGTGGCTTCAAATTGACACCTACCTATGCAGGGAATGACGGGAAAAACCAGGCAAAGGGGTGACAAACAAAAGATAAGCAAGCAAGGAAACTACATAGGTAAAGCTAACGATACGTTACCGAAAGACGTCCACTCTACTCGAAGGTACTGGCAAAACAGCCACGTTATAGAGAGAACAGGAAACTAGTCCCTACTCTTTTGTCTTTTACACATCGGCGCGAACTTATTCGTCCAACCCTCTCGCGTCGCGCGATCTGCGCAAACTCACTATGACGTAACGGAAGTACGCGCTTAGTCTTTTAAAATTCCGCGCACCGTGTCTTTTGAAATTATGGCGCGAAACCTCCGTACATCAAACTTAACCTAATACATATGTTTAAGGGCCACTTTGGCACGTAACAACCATGCGATGAAATTCTGCAATGCGACATTCTTGAAGTCGAAAATCTTGTGAATTCACAACCATTATCTTACATCTCAATCCGACCAGATGAACCTGAAGCAATAACGTCAAACCATTTTTTGCTTGAAACTTCAGGAAACATCCGTTTTTCGAGTACGATGATAGCGTGTTACCTTGCAAAAGAAACTATACCTTCTCTCAACAAATGGCTCAGCATTTTTGAGAAGGTGGCTTCGTGAATATATGCCAATACTCACTCGCCGAACAAAATAGTTCAAAAGGGTGAAGCCAATCGAAGTCTGGGACGCTGTCGTTATAGTCGACGAGGGACATCGTAATTACTGGGCTAAAGGTATTGTAACGGAAATAATAACCGGGTGTAATTCCGATCAGGTACGGCAACTAGTCGTGAAAACAGTTAAGGAAATCTACACCCGTCCAGCAACAAAGATAGCAGTCTTGGATTCGAATTGGGTAACAGTAAATCGAATCCTTCGTAGCGCTGTTAGATGGCTCGACATACAAGGAGGAATATTGTTGCGCGGTAGCTTGAACTGTAAATAATTATGTTTACAAGTATTATTTTGTATATGTTTCTGTGTTTCATTATTTAAATGTTGTTTAATGTTAGTTATGGCTCTCTTCCAAATAATGCAAAGTTATCTTTGACTGAATAAAATAATCACCATGAGAATAAGAGGATTGAAAATAATGTTTAAAAATAAGATTGAAAGAAAAAATGTCAAACCAAGTTTTTAAATATTGTTGATTTGATTACTTTGAACACAGTTGAAGGAGAGTCACCGCTAAACACATAATAGTATGTATATTTGAATGTTACATTTTCTGTACTTAAAACCTATTTTAGATTTGTAATCAACTAAACTATCTATACTTGCAACTACTGCAACGGAGGACTGTTTATTTATTAATTAGAACAAGCGATGCTTCTTTCCTACATAAGAACATATAAAATTCAGCACTTTTCAACAAACATATTTTCCACTTTATATATCTAATTTTTATTTCTGAGTGCAAATGATTTCTGAAAGAAGATATTTATTATCAGAACGCAAATAGCGCTCCTTCATTGATAATCTACTTATGTTGTTTATTTTTCAGGGTTAAAATAAATATGTTTTTAAATACACTCTAGCTGCGGGTCCATTGATGAGGCGAGTTAGTAATTAACATCCTTTTTTGTCATACCAGAAGGTTTCTGCGTTTTCCTTGTGGTTTCTCTTTTGTTGGTATTTCCATAAACGCAGTGGCGCCTAAATTTTTTTGGTCAACAAAATCTCCCCTGACCCTAGCACATGTTTCTCCGCAAAAGGTAATGCTTAAACTTAGCCCGCAAGTAACAAGTGTCTATATTAGCGTTTGAGGCCTTGGGACAAAAACTTCTTACAAGATTTGCTTTTAACGATAATGAGTTTGCAGGAAGCTGTGCAAATTTTTTACCTTCATCAACTGGAGTACAACCTCGAGATTTAGAATCTGCTGTTCAAAATGGTAGGATACCTACCTTTAATCAAATATAAATATTATTTTATTAGGTTTTTTGTCTATTTCAGATTTAGCTACTTGGTCAATATCACAGAGGTCACAATACTAACATCTGTGCACACTGATTGCAATAAGTAAACCAGTATTATTTTCTTAACTCTTAAAATATTTGTAAATTTTGAATTTTTTTAGATTTGGTAAAATCTGTTATCACACCGGAATCTGTATGACCATTCCTCAGACCAATAATAAAAAAACAAAAGGATAAAAGGACACAACGTGGTGAATCAAGAATTTACACGGACACTCCCAAAAAGACTAGATTAGAAGAATTAGAAAATGAATAGATTATTAAAAAAAATAAACAAAAACAAATTAAACAGATAAAGGTTATAAGACAGGTTTTTCAGTTTTCAGACGGAAGCAAGCAGATTAAAAATAGCAAAGAAAAAAAACAGCGGATAATGAAAAAGAAATATAATGTTGGTTCTTGTTCTTCTACTTCGGACGAATCAATCCCTATTGAATATAATGATCTAAGTGACGATTTCAGCTATAATGAAAATTGGGCAGATCCTTTACTATTACAAGACGACGAAGAAATAAATAAAGACGATTTTTACTGATCAAAATTCAAATGAAAGATTACGTTAAATATTATGTAGGAATGGTGTTAAAAAAATTAATTTAAATGAATGCGAAATTCGGTATTTACGCCGGAAACCACCAGGCTATACATTCTGTTATCCATTAGTTGATGATATATGAATTGCAGACAGATCGGATATCCTTTTAAATAACATCCACTTAACTTTGTTAAAATTGCTCGGACTTCGTCCCCTGGGTGTGCGTTTACAGGTAAACAATACAATTTAGTATTTTGATGTAAAGTATAAGTAAACATTGTAACCAATATGTAGAATGGCAACAATGCCTAATTCCGGTTATAATCATATCATACATACTTATACCGTTATACTTCATATAGTGCTCGCAATTTCTAAATTGACTTCGTCATCCACGACGTCACAAAAGTACTAACTATTTATGTAGGTGTTTGTCCATTTAATACCATACAATATTTATGTTACAATTTTGGTTTGAATAGTCGCAATGTACGACGTTGCCAATAATCTCAAAACCAAATATTAAATGTTGACGTTTAAGTTTTAGGTTATATGTCATTCGTTGTTTAGTTGGTGTCAACGACCTCGTGAATTTTTCTGTTTTTATACACTGATATTTGGCTGGTTTTTGCTACAAACAGTTCTTTTCAGAACTCATATTAGTATAAACTGAACTTTAATTACCGAAAACGATGAGCGAAATACATTTAGATCCAGAACTAATCTACTTGTTCCTAGTTTAATCATCTTTATAGATTGTATAAATAACACTAGTATTCATTTTTCAGTTAAGTTTGTAGTGCAATATATACTATTTTTAGATTTATCATGTTTTTGTCCATACTCGATGGTAGAATTTAAAGCATAATCAGCGATAACTAATACAGATTTTCAATTCAATTAAAGAAACTTTTTACACGATTGATGTATCTTTAATTTTATGTATAATATACAAGTATACCTACATGTTTTAATGCTAAATAACAAGTTCCTAATCCCTTCTGTTGCTTCTGGAAGAATAATTATATACATCCATGATTAATAAATAGTGCAATTTGTACTTCAATAGCATAACCTCTTGAATGTCTCTGGTAGGTGTCCCATGTCTGGTAAAATATGCATGTGGCTATAAAATTAAGATCCATTGAATTTAGCAATCATATTCGAAATATACTCAATAGTAAAAATTCACAGGTTAATCACATTCGTAGTTAATTTAAAAAGTTTAAACTGCAATATTGTCAATAGAAAATCGTTCTAAAAATATATTTTAAAAAGTCTTAAATTACATTTCTCACCTACTATTTAATATATTTTCAACGATCGTATGCTACCGATAGCGTTATTATATTCACGTGGTAACAGTTTTTGGTAGTGACAACGTCGCCAGTATGTGACGTCACAAACATCGATGACGCAGTTCTATTTAAAAATTGCAAGGACTATAGCTTCATGCCTAACCTCTAGAGTCAATATTAAAGGGTTTAAAAATTACTTTGTTTAAAATGGGGGGTAGAAAATAAAATGTTGATGCATTTAATGAGTTAGGATTTATCCTTGTAAAAGTAAACATGTAAGTGATTTCTTATTTTAATATTGTGCTTAATTTAAAATTTGTAGAAACGTATGTCAAAGAAATACCTCGAGCGTTCAAATTTTGATTACGATTCCTCTGATTCGCAAAAATCCATTTTACTCCATAACTCAGATTCAGATGCACTTTTGGTAGGTAATGGAAGACTCTGCTGTTATAGACACAACTAATACCAGTGTTATTAATTCTAATTCTGAAGCAGCATATGTAGCAGAATTGGTGTTTAATCCAATAACTGGCCAAATGATTACTATTAAAAATGAGAATGAAGGCGTTATAAAATTTGTAGGCGATCTATACCATGTTTATCTTTATTTTAGAATATAGACCTTAAATCTTTACTGCGAAGCACGCCATCGTTTTTTCCCGACTTAACAGAAAAAGACATAAGGCCAATTTCTGCATTTCACTATTGACGGGCAGTCCGAAATCTTATTGTAGTTCTAACAAAGGATCACAGTATTCACAGCCTAATCTCTCGACTCGTTTATCAAGTTCCAGTTGTCCACTACCACTATCATCCTTCAGGACACAGTCACTGAAGTCAATTGGGAGTTTTAACAATAAAATCAGGAAATTGGATGGCAAAAAAATACTAACAAAATTTCCTCTTTTGTTGATCAAACAAATCCTAAGGATTTTGAAGAAATGAATGATGTATTAGCAAAATTTCTCTTGGGTGTAACATCACTTTATGTAATAGAGTCGGATCACTAGAAAAATTTTGTTATTAGGCTTCGTCCGGCATATTTACTTAAATTACCTAGCCGTAAACTGTTGTCGACAACAATATTAAATACTGTTTATCTACAATGTATAGATACAAATTCTAGATCATTAAATGTATATTCCGTCCTTTTAATTGATGGCTGGAAAAACACATCCAGCAATACAAAAACAATAGTATCTATGCTTCATAATGCAGGAGGTTCCCAAGCTTTTTTGGATGCGTGGGATTTGACTGGGGACTCTGAAACAGAAGATAAACTAACGGAGATTGTTAAAGAATCTATTCAGTTAGCAAAAAATTTATATAACACAAATGTTTATGCTGTCGTTTCCGATAATGCTTCAGCCATGCTTAAAATAGGTCGAACTGTTTAAATATGGCATTTCAATTGCAATGCACACACAGTTAATTTATTAGCAAAAGATATACTGGATGAAGAGCTTACAAAAAATGTCACTAGTCTTTTAAGAGAATTTAAGCAATCTGACTTTGAACGAGCATTAGTTGACAATTATGGTTCTCGAACAAAACTACCTTGCGATACAAGATGGTGTTCCTACAGAGACTCTTATGTTTGTCTAATAAAAAATTTGCACATTATGCAAAATGTCATTGTTAATGATGACAATTTCAAGAAAATTAAATCTTGAGTAAAGTCGTTAGTTTTTAATGTTGATTTTGTTCACGAAGTCAAAGCATATGTTTTGATTTTTAATTCAATTTGTACATTAATTAACAGAGCACAAAGTGCAAACTGTTCTGCATCGGAAAGCCACAGATTTATGATTAAATCTTCCGTTCTTAGATGAATCTGTACATCTAATTCCAAAACTAGAATACCGACGCCCTAAAGCATTAAATGTTTATAATGCGACTGCTTTTTACCTACATCCTGTTTACCATAAAAGTGCAGATTCAAGACTTTTGACGACACAACTTGAAAAGGTTCTCCATTTTTTACTTGAAATTCTGGACAAAGGTGGCATTAATAGCTTACATAATTTTAAGGGAAGTACAGGAGTATTCCAAACTTTAAGTGAAAAAAATATTGTCGATTCAATGGTCTTATGGAATATATCAAAAATTAAGTATCCAAATCTCTCGGAAGTTGCAATTAAGTTAATGCAGATACCAGCTTCGTCGGCTCAAATAGAAAGACTTTTCAAATTAATCGTACGTGCACTCATCTATGAGAAACAGGTTAATTTTTGAACGTTTTAAAAAGTTGTTACATATATATTTCTCATTAAAAATTGTTGATAAGAATGCAAGTGGTGATTATTAATTTCGTTTTGTATGTTTTTATTTCTGATTTTTATTTTAAGATAATATCCATATCTGTATATATTTTGTACTTTTAATAAAGTTACTTCGCATATACTATTCTTTTCTAACGAAAGTCATGTACTATTAAAATTTTAAATTGTGAGGTTAGAAAAGCTATTACTGGTATTCTTTACATTCTTTACGTAAAAAATAGTAAAGTAAAGGCGATGTAAAACATGCATTTTTTACGTGTAAAATATTGCGTAAAGAATACCTGTAAACTATACGGCACATCTCTGGTCGTCCCTACTTTCATTCGAAATAAACTTTGAAGCTAATAACATAAGCTAAAATAGGTCATTTTGTTCCTTTTTCTAATTTCAAATACGTTTTGTTTAATTTGATTTAAAAAAAATTTAGAAAACTATAGTCTTGTTCCCGGCATTTAAGTTTTGTTTATGTTTATAGTAATTTAGACTAAACTATTATATTTTATCTAAGGTTGATTGTGCCCCTCCCATTGGTTGAATGTACCCAATTAGAGGGGCAGGTTCAACCATATGCAAAAGTTATATACAATTATTTTTTTATTTGTGTAAACTGTTTTGTTGAATGTTTTATTAGGTTATTTTACAATAGAAGGTTTAAGGAATGCTTTGAGAATAGAGAATATGCTTCTTCTTTGTCGTCAACATTCAGGTAAGCTATTAAACATTTTGATAAAAACGGTTGCCCCCCCCCGCGCTTTTACATGTTAAATAAAACGAAATTTATTACGTATGTATGTTTTAATTGAATTACTTATCATTTAAATACATCTACATTATTCTACTCTCTAAATCTTTTAAATGTTTATATTAAGACTATAAGAAAACGTATTACGAGGGCTATTATTTGCAAGGTCCGATCGGTCGCCAAATAGAAACCACAGTACAAATCAAAAATTATTTATTTGTAACAAGTACTTACATAATTACTTTATTTTTCTACATAATCGCCACTCAGATTTAGACATTTGTAGTAGCGTGGTACCAACTTCCCAATACCCTCGTTGTAGAACGTAGCCGCCTGTGTTTTCAGCCATGTTTGTACGCTGGTTTGCAGCTCAATGTCTGTGCCAAAATGTTGTCCTCCTAACCAGCGTTTCAGTGAGTAAACAGGTGAAAACCAGATGGAGCCAAGTCCGGGCTGTATGGTGGATGACCAAACACTTCCCATTGAAAAGACTGTAGACTCGCTGAACGAGATCATTGGTTGACACTGACTTCCTTCCCTAACCGCCTGCATCATGAACATTACATTTGATTTTCCAATGCTCCACCCGAAGGTACTACATTGGCCAGGAAGCGAGCTTTTTTTACCTGGAAAATTTGGAATTTTGCCGAACCCTTGCTGTTCCAAGCAAGGTAGGGATCTTTAACGTGCGTGACAACACTCACACACGAGACCTCCATTTTACCTCTCATCCGAACGAGGGTGTATTTTTGTGAAAAATGCTCGCCTAACATTTTTCGAGTGGACCGTGTCGGGATTCGAACCCGGGACCTTGGGCGTAGTAGTCACACACGCCCAAGGTCCCGGGTTCGCATCCCGACACGGTCCGCTCGAAAAATGTTAGGCGAGCATTTTTCACAAAAATACACCCTCGTTCGGATGAACATCTGTACGTCCTGCTTTAAAGTTTCTGCACCATTGTCGCACTTTGCTGTCACTCATTGAAGTTTCACCGTACACAGTACTTATTCGTCGATGAATTTCGGCTGCATTACACCCCTCAGCCTGAAGGAATCGAATTACCGCACGAACTTCACACTTGGCGGGAGATGATATTGTTGTAGACATGTTTACGTGCTACCTACGTGAACACAACTAAACGGAAGTGACGCGACGCGATTGACAGCCATACTAGTGACGCTGCGCAACACATCTGCGCACTGGTTCATTCGATTTTTAAGGGTTTTTATTTCGCGACTGATCGGACCTTGAAAAAAAATAGCCCTCGTATTATAACTAACTATTACTACTTTAAACTTCAAACTAATTTTTCATTGTTTCCTACTTTTACATCATCTAAAAAAATTGAATTTCCGGTTCTGCTATACTTTTATACCTACAACAAACGGCGAAGTTATTCTAACACTTGCAAAAACAATACCACACATAGAACACCATATAGTGTTACGGAATAGTTACAGAAATTGCACGTAAGAGGACGTTTGTAAGTATGGGATCACACATGCAATCTTATATAATTTTTTCTCATGCGAGATTTTGCTAACATATACGCGTTTCTTAGTATGTGATTGCATAAGTCTTTGCAAATAAGTTTTTTGTAATGCATTACAACTACACAAAATCCATACCAGTGAACATTTTTGTTAACATGTAACATCATATGTCTTTCTAAAGTGTCTCTTACATAAGAAAAATTCACACAAATAACATTCCTATTTCTAAACGACCTTTTTGCAATGAACCACAGTTACATGAAAAATATACATTTGAACATTTGTTAAGGAGATATAAACGATTAATGCATTTAGGGATTTATACTGAATTCCCAAAAATTAGTACATACATTTTAAGTAAAACTAGAAGCGGTTTGTAGTCCCTACGGGACTACTTTGAGCGCCTTTACTCGCTTTGTGGACCACTCTCTTTACGTACCACCATCTTTACGCCTTACCATCTTTACGCCTTACCATCTTTACGCCTTACCATCTTTGCGCACCGCCCTCTCTACGCCCCGAACTCTATACGCCCCGCCCTCTGTGCGCCCTGTCCTCTCTACGCCCCGTCCTCTCTACGCCCCGACCTCTCTACGCCCCGACCTCTCTACGCCCCGCCGTCTCTACGCCCAGCCGTCTCTACGCCCCGCCGTCTCCCCCGTCGTCTCTACGCCCCGCCCTCTACACCCCGTCTTCACTTTCTTCTAGTAGAATTCATTAAAACGACTTTGAGAAGTTGAGCGAATCAAGATCACCTAGCTCTAGTAGACTTTGCACTTGTGGGAGTTAACCGGATCAAGATCACCTCGATCTAGTAGACTTTGCCGAAATCACACCGGGAGTCGATCGGATCAAGAATTATTTCGCTGTAGTAGACTTTGTTGAAATCACCTCTTGGAGTTGATCGGATCAAGACCACTTCGCCCCAGTAGACTTTGTCGAAATCACTTCGGAGAGTCGATCAGATCAAGATCACTTCGCCGTAGTAGTCTTTGTCGAAACACTTCGGGATAGCCGATCGGATCAAGATCAATTTGCCGTAGTAGACCTTGTGAAATCACTTCGGGGAGTTGTTTGGGGAGTTGATCGGGGAGTCAATCGGGGGGTCAATCGGGGAGTCGATCGGGGAGTCGATCGGGGAGTCGATCGGGGAGTCGATCGGGGAGTCGATCGGGGAGTCGAGCGGGGTCAAGATCACTTCGTCGTAGTAGTGTTTGTAGAAATGACTTCGGAGAATTAATCGGACAAAAACCACTCCGCCCTAGTAGACTTTGTCAAAATCACTTCGGAAAATCGATCGGATCAAGACCACTACGCCCTAGTAAACTTTGTCGGAATCACTTCGGGGAGGCGATCGTGTTAATCCACTTCGCCCTGGTAGACTTTGCCGAAACTATTTAGTGGGAGTCGATCGGATCTAGATCATTTCGCCCTAGTAGTTTTTGTCGAAATCACTTCGGGAAGTCGATTGGATTAAGATCACTTTGCCCTAGTGAACTGTCGAAATCACTTCGGGAAGTTGATTGGATCAAGATCATTTACCCCAGTAGACTGACGAAATCACTTTGGAGAGTCGGTCAAGACTACTTCGCCCTAGTAAACTTTGTCGAAATCATTCCGGGAAGCGATCGTATCAAGACCACTACGCCCCAGCAGACTTTGTCGAATTCATTTAGTGAGTCGATTGGATTTAGATCATTTCGCCTTAGCAGCCTTAGTAGAAACCACTTCGGGAGTCGATCGGATCTAGAGCACGACCGTAGTAGACTGTCAAAATTACTTGGGGGGCGATCGGATCAAGATCATTTTGCCCTAGTAAACTTTGCCGAAATTATTTTGAAGAGTCGATTGGATCAAGACCACTTCGCCCTAGTAGACTTTGTAGAAATCATCTAGTGGGAGTCGACCGGAGCAAGACCACTTCGCTTTAATACTCTTTGTCGAAATCACTTCGGGGAGTCGATCGGATTAATATAACTTTGCCGTAGCAAACTATCGAAATCACTTCGGGAAGTCGATCGGATAAGGATCAATATGCCCTAGTAAACTTTGTCGAAATTACTTTGGGGAGACGATCGTATCAAGACCACTTTGCCCTAGTAGGCATTATGGAAAATACTTAAGGTAGCCGATCGGATCAAGATGAGTTCGCCCAAGTAGACTGTTTTGAAATCACCCCGGGGGCGATTAGATCAAGACTACCTTGCCGTAGTAAACTTAAAAAAAATTCAAAACTTTATGTAATATAAGTAATGGATATGTAGCTTATAAATATTTTACAAACATACCATGCGAAGGGTTTTAGCAATGTTAACAATGTTAGTTACGTATATATAAAGAGCAACGGATATTATATACAGTGGTTAAATAATCGATTGCAATAAGTAGCAATTGTAGAAAACTTAAGCAAGTGTTGTTTAACACCTCAAGTCATGTTTTTGAACGTACCGTGGTCTGTCATAGTTATTGAAATCAGCTGATCGCCTTAGTTTAATTAAAGAGCTTCGAATGTTCTTGTATATATATTTACAGCAAATTTAGAATTACTGGTTTTACTTTCTTATTTTACGAATCAACTCTATGCTGCTTCTATCTAACAGTATGTAAGTCTTGTTGTGTGCGACAAATGGAATAGAACAAATAAAAGTGACACATGCAAATCAAACAAAATTAAGCAATATTTATTAATTGTCAACGTAGGTAATGTTACATATGAGCACATTTGTAATAACGTGTTTGCAAATAGCAACGTATGTTAAAGATAAATTTTCAGTGAAGTATATGCAATTAATTTTGGCATTAGTGATTTAGACTAAAAAAGGCTTTCCGTATGCCGCAATATGCGTTTAACGTTTCTCAATTTAAATTTAGAAATTAGTGTAATACGTATACGTTACCGGTATTGAATTTATGTTTTACGCTCAGAAGCTTTGTGTATCAGCACATATTTCGTATTTTATAAGGATTTTTAGTAAATGTAGGTAACCGTATAGTTCTACCTTCTCTGTACATCATGCTGCTTCGTTTTTACCGCGTATTGGGTATGCTCGCTAAGACAAAGTCGTCAATTACTGTTAATGTAGATAAGGAATAAATAACTTATAGTAGATTATTGTTTAGTGGTTATAAATTTTGTTTGGCTATTTTACGCATATTAGACGCTTGTTAATGTTTAAAAAAATAAACATAAAAAAAAAATTAATTTAATTGGGCATTGAACCACCGAGGTTGCGTATGGTAGACGGAGGAAGGAAGGAAAGATAATCTATTTATAACTTTTCATATAATTTTGCTAAATACTAAATACTAACAATAATAACAATTGGTTCCTTAATAGTACCTACGATTCGACGTTTAACTTTAAGTAATTTAATAACAATATTCGGTAACTATACTAAAAAAACCTGACTGTTTATAATAATTAACTATGTCTTCTATTTTATTTTTATTTTATATCATTGTTGTATATTGTACAATAGGAAAACTGGAAAAACCTATTTTAATGTAGACGGAGGCGTTAGTCTTACGCTATCGAACCGACTTTTGTAGTAAATCCTTTGGTTGTATACTTGTAGTAGTGGAAGCCTAAAAACATATATAGCGTTTTCGAAATTATTTACGTAGACTTGAAATTTGTCGAATGTAAAATTAAATTTTAATTTTTTTTTTGTTTAAAATAGACCGCGTCTATTAATATGTAATACTTTTTTATAAGTAGAATTAATAATATTCATTACTATAAAGAAGCTTTAATTGTAGAAATTTGTAAATTAAGTGTGTTAACAGAGTTTCAGATAGTACGTGCGCGCGCTAATCGGTTTTTTGTTCGTAATCTGTTTTGACATTTCTCAAATAGATGACACAAATCGCAGTAAAAACTTTAAAGATGTATAATTTATGATAGATGTAAAATTTTGTGGTACATGTTAGAAATTTGTTAAGGATCTTATACCAATTTCTGAAAACAAGTCGATCGTCTGTTCATCAATGCAAACGTAGCTGTTGTTGGCTTTGCGCGTTTGTTTTATTAGATCGTAAAATATTAAAGCTTTTAGTTTTATACACATATAAGCGAATACGTACCTGCAAGTTGGACAATCTCTGAAAAGAAAAGTTTGTCAATGGTTTTTGAGTAAATATAATTCACAAATTATAGATTGTAGATCGCACTGACGCATAAGAAAAAAATAATGCCTTGGTTTATTTAATGCATATTGTTAAATGAATGCTATTGCATGTTTTAAAAGCAACACATAATGAAATTAAAAATGAATTTTACTGGGAACCGAACCACCGGAGTTAGCATCCGTAACCAGCGATGTTAAGCATGCGCTATTATGGCGTTGCCTACTGAAATCGCGTTGGTTGTATACTTACTATGCCTAACGTCACATAAGAAATACATCGCCTTAGGAACAAATCACGGTTTATTGTAATTGTTCGGGCGACGTCGCAAATAAACGTCATATGTAATAAAGAATTATTTTTCAAATAAATAGCCCGTTTATATTAAAAAGTCATGTTATTGTATAATAATGATCAATTATCGGAGCTAATACGTAATATTGGATGATTTGTAATTCTAAATTTAACAAACTTTAAAAAAATTGTGTCCTTATAGATTTTGAAGGTATATATTCGTTCGCTTCCGTCAGCTTTCCGTATCTATGTTTGACGTTTCTCTAGGTAATTATACAAATTTTTAGCACCTGTTTTAAGAAAATACTATACCATCAGCTTGCAAACTGTTAATAATTCAGGGTTTAGAATACGAATAGCGTTATTTGGTATATATTACATATTTTTTAACGCCCGAATACGAATTTTAGAAACCAACTCGATCTTTCTACTCTCTCGCACCAACGCTAACGAAACAGTTGCCGGCCTTGTTGCATGGACCGTTCGGTTTTTAGATCGGAAATTTCTGAGGGATCCAAGCTTGTTAAACACGTCAACGAATACGTCGCTGCAAATTAATCTTTTCCCGGAAAATCCCTATTTCTTCCTTAGTAATCGGTTTCCCGCCATAAAAACAGGCCTATCCTAAGCACGCAAAAATTCTCCACCTAACCACCACCCGTCCGCGCCCCCAACTCCGAAACCCTCGGACGCAAATCAAAATAAGCGATCGATTTGCGCCTCTCAACTTTAACACAAAGACGGGCTTACAAAACTTATAGTTATTAGACTAGAAACGCCTTGTAGTCCCTACGGGACTACTTTGAGCGCCCCACACTCTACGCGCCCTACACACTGCGTCAAAATCCCACTCCGGCCAAGACTCCATGTAACCTTCTACGGAACCACCTCACTGAGGTGGTCGCATTAAGACCACAGGGGCCTAGTAGACCTTGCCTAAATAACTTCGGAGAGTCGATCAGATCAAGATCACTTCGTCCAAGTAGAATTTGTCGAAATCAGTCCAGGTAGGCGATCGAATGAAGATCACTTAACCCCAGTAGACTTTATCGAAATCACTTCGGGGAGCCGAGTGGATCAAGATGTTTCCGTCTTAGTAAACTTAGTTGAAATGACTTAGAGTAGTGGTTCGGATCAAGACCATTTAGACTTAGTAGACTTTGTCAAAATTATCTTGGAGAATCGATCGGATCAAGATCACTTCGCGGAAGTAGACTGCCGAAATCACTTCAAAGTGTCGATCGGATCAAGACCACTCCGCCCAAGTAGACGTTGCCGAAATCACTTCGAAGTGTCGATCGGATTTAGACCATTTAGCCAAAGCAGACTGTCGAAATCACTTCGAAGTGCCGATCGGATCTAGGCTATTTCGCCAAAGCAGACTGTTGTAATCACTTCGAAGTGTCGCTCGGATCTAGACCACTTCGCTGAAGTACACTTTGCCGAAATCACTTCGAAGTGTCGATCGGATCTAGATCACTTCGCCAAAGTAGACCGTCGAAATCACTTCGAAGTGTCAATCGGATTAAGATCACTTAGCCCAAGTAGACTTTGCCGAAATCAGTTCGAAGTGTCGATCGGATCAAGACCACTTTGCTCTAGTAGACTTTTTCGAAATCACTTCTGAGAATCGATAGGATCAAGACCACCTCGCCAAGTAGAGTTTGTCGAAATCATTACGCAGTGTCGATCGGATCAAGACCACTTCGGCTAAGTAGACTTTGCCGAAATCACTTCGAAGTGTCGATCGGATCAGGATCACTTCGCCCAAGTAGACTTGGTCAGAATCACTTCGAAGTGTCGACTGGATTAAGACCACCTCGCCCAAGCAGACTTTGTCGAAATCACTTCGGAGAATCGATCGGATCCAGACCACTTCGCCCAAGTAGACTTTGCTGAAATCACTTCAGAAAATTGATCGGATCCAGATCACTTCGGCAAAGTAGACTTTGTCAAAATCACTTTGAGATGTCGATCGGATTTAGACCACTCCGCCCAAGTAGACTTTTACGAAATCACTTCAGAGAATTAATCGGATCAAGACCACTTCGCTCTAGTAGATTTTTTCGAAATCACTTCTGAGAATCGATAGGATCAACACCACTTCGCCCAAGTAGAGTTTGTCGAAATCACTACGAAGTGTCGATCGGATCAAGATTACTTCTCCCGAGTAGACTTTGCCGAAATCACTTCGAAGTGTCGATCGGATCTAGGCCATTTCGCCAAAGCAGACTGTTGAAGTCACTTCGAAGTGTCGATCGGATCTAGACCACTTCGCTCAAGTACACTTAGCCAAAATCACTTCAAAGTGTCGATCGGATCTTGGCCATTTCGCCAAAGCAGACTGTTGAAATCACTTCGAAGTGTCGACCGGATCAAGAACACTTCGTCCGAGTAGACTTTGCCGAATTCACTTCGAAGTGTCAAACGGATGTAGGCCATTTCGCCAAAGCAGACTGTCAAAATCACTTCAAAGTGCCGATCGGATCAAGATTACTTTGCCCGAGTAGACTTTGCCCGAGTAGACTTTGCCGAAATCACTTCGAAGTGCCAAACGAATCTAGGCCATTTCGCCAAAGCAGACTGTCGAAATCACTTCGAAGTGCCGATCGGATCAAGGCCACTTCGCCCAAGTAGACTTTGTCGAAATCACTCCGAAGCGTCGATCGGATCAAGACCACTTCGCCCAAGTAGACTTCGGTAAAATTACTTCGAGATGTCGAACGGATTAAGACCACTCCGCCCAAGTAGACTTTTACGAAATCACTTCAGAGAATTATTCGGATCAAGACCACTTCGCCCTAGTAGACTTTTTCGAAATCACTTCTGAAAATCGATAGGATCAACACCACTTCGCCCAAGTAGAGTTTGTCGAAATCACTACGAAGTGTCAATCGGATCAAGATCACTTCGCTCGAGTAGTCTTTGCCGATCGGATCAGGAACACCTCGCCCGAGTAGACCTGGTCAAAATCACTCCGGGAGCCGGTCGACCCAAGACCACTTTGACGGAGTAGTCAGTGAGTTAGTTAGTCAGTGAGTTAGTTAGTCAGTGATTCAGTTAGTCAGTGATTCAGTTAGTCAGTGAGTTAGTTAGTCAGTGAGTTAGTTAGCCAGTGAGCTAGTTAGTCAGTGAGTTAGTTAGTCAGTGAGTTAGTTAGTCAGTGAGTTAGTTAGTTAGTGAGTTAGTTAGTCAGTGATTTAGTTAGTCAGCGAGTTAGTTAGTTAGTCAGCGAGTTAGTTAGTTAGTTAGCGAGTTAGTTAGTCAGCGAGTTAGTTAGTCAGCGACTTAGTTAGTCAGCGAGTTAGTTAGTCAGCGAGTTAGTTAGTCAGCGAGTTAGTTAGTCAGCGAGTTAGTTAGTCAGCGAGTTAGTTAGTCAGCGAGTTAGTTAGTCAGCGAGTTAGTTAGTTAGTTAGCGAGTTAGTTAGTCAGCGAGTTAGTTAGTCAGCGAGTTAGTTAGTCAGCGAGTTAGTTAGTCAGCGAGTTAGTTAGTCAGTGAGTTAGTTAGTCAGCGCGTTAGTTAGCCAGCGAGGTAGTTAGTCAGCGAGTTAGCTGGTCAGCGAGTTAGTTAGCCAGCGAGTTAGTTAGCCAGCGAGTTAGTTAGTCAGCGAGTTAGTTAGTCAGCGAGTCAGTTAGTCAGCGAGTTAGTTAGTCAGCGAGTTAGTTAGTCAGCGAGTCAGTCAGTCAGCGAGCCAGTTAGTCAGCGAGTCAGTTAGTTAGGGAGTCAGTTAGTCAATTAGTCAGTTAGTTAGTTAGTCAGTTAGTCAGTTAGTCAGTTAGTCAGTTAGTCAGTTGGTCAGTTGGTCAGTTAGTCAGTTGGTCAGTTGGTCAGTTGGTCAGTTGGTCAGTTGGTCAGTTAGTCAGTTGGTCAGTTGGTCAGTTGGTCAGTTAGTCAGTTGGTCAGTTGGTCAGTTGGTCAGTTGGTCAGTTGGTCAGTTAGTCAGTTGGTCAGTTGGTCAGTTGGTCAGTTGGTCAGTTAGTCAGTTGGTCAGTTAGTCAGTTAGTCAGTTGGTCAGTTTGTCAGTTAGTCAGCAAGTCATCTAGTCAGTTAGTCAGTTACTCAGTTACTCAGTTAGTCAGTTAGTTAGCGAGTTAGTTAGTCAGTCAGCCAATCCCAGTCAATCCCAGCAAATCCCAGCAAATCCCAGCCAATCCCTGCCAATCCCTGCCAATCCCTGCCATTGCGGTCGATCCCAGCCAGTAGAGTCGATCCCAGCCAGTAGAGTCGATCCCAGCCAGTAGAGTCGATTCCAGCCAGTAGAGTCGATTCCAGCCAGTAGAGTCGATTCCAGCCAGTAGAGTCGATTCCAGCCAGTAGAGCCGATTCCAGCCAGTAGGGCCAATTGTAATCACTACAGGTAGTTTAGAACTATCCAGAACCATGAAGAACCATGAAGAACCATGAAGAACCATGAAGAACCATGAAGAACCATGAAGAACCATGAAGAACCATGAAGAACCATGAAGAACCATGAAGAACCATGAAGAACCATGAATAAACATAAAGAAGCCTGAAGAACCATGAAGAACCATGAAGAACCATGAAGAACCATGAAGAAGCATGAAGAACCATGAAGAACCATTAAAAACATTAAGCACTATTAAGAAGTATTTAGAAAGATTCAGAACCATGCATAACCGTTTAGATCCATGAATAACCATTCATAACCATTTTTAACCATTCACAACAATTCAGAAGGTTTTAGAACTATTCAGAAGGTTTTAGAACCATCCAGAAGCATTAATAACCATCAGAAGCAATAATTACCATTCAGAAGCATTAAAAGCCATTCAGAAGCATTAAAAGCCATTCAGAAGCATTAATAACCATTCAGAAGCATTAATAACCATTCTGAATATTAAAATCATTTAAAGTTATCGAAAATCAGCCAAAAATTATTTAAAATCATTGAAAATCATTGAAAAGCATTCAAAAACATTCAAGATCATTTAAAATCATTCAAAATCAAATAAAATCATCGTAAATCATTAACAACTATTGGAAACTATTAGAAATCAGTGTAAAAACATTTAAAATCATTTAAAATCATTTAAAATCATTTAAAATAATTTAAAAATATTTAAAAATATTTAAAAATATTTAAAAATATTTAAAAATATTTACAAATATTTAAAAATAATTAAAAATAATTAAAACAGTTTCGAATTCGGTAGAAAAATTCAAAAAATTACAAAACAAAAAATTACAAAACAAAAAATTACAAAACCAAAAATTACAAAACAAAAAATTACAAAACAAAAATTGTTTATGTAAAAATAGTAATAAAGTCGTGCTTTAGAACAGGTGTATGCATCATGAAGCGGAAAAAGAAAAAGTTGCAAGCAATGTATCTAAACGAAGCAAAGCCGAAAAGTATTCTACAAACAAACGATTTGAAGGGTTTGTTTTAGTAATGTGAAGTATATCAATTGCATATTCCAATTGCACATTCCAATTGCACATTCCAATTTACAGCAAGTTGTAAATTAGTAATGTTGATATAAAACCGCCAAATATAGGAAGCTTTGTAATGCAGCACGAAACGAAGCTATCGTGTTTTATAGTTCGCATTATTTGCGGCTAACATATATGATTCGTTCAATGAAATCGTTCGTTTAGGCTGTTGTGTGACATATTAACAGGCAATGGTCGTTAACGAACGTAGTTTGTTTAAAAGTATTATAATACATACCCGTAGACGGTGCCGAAGAGTTGTTGCAAGTGGAATAGCTATTTTGCACGTGTATTAGATATTATTTATTGGTGTATGAACTATTTAGACAGGCAACTTGTTATAGGTTATTAATAATGTCAGATATAATTTAACTCCAGCTCTCTGTGTATAGCAAATGTCCTATTGCAGAATAGTCCGAATTTTACAGTGAATATCTTTTGTCGGAGGTGTAGCAAATCATCCTAACCCCAAATTAAATTGTTAATAAATATAAATAAGCCTGTAGTAAACTACAAACATACATGAGGCCTAATGCCGAAAGTCTAATATGTTATGGAAAGTCGTATATTTGCAGCAATTGATTGTAACTCATAAATAAAGAAAATGTATTTATTTGATGTGCAGTATGTGCTTGAAAACAGAAACAAAGCTGTCAAGGTAGTTACAGTAACTAAGGGCCTAAGAAAAGGAAGCCATAACAAAATTGTTATAAAACAAAGTTGACCGCAACTGTCGGACTTTTGTAGGGTAAACCTATTAAAACGGGCAGTATGTATGATGCGTTTATTATAATAAATGTGATTGATTTTTACATATAAAATTTGGCAGTTGCGTATGACTAAAATATAGTTGGCTTCCTGTTAATGTACCTCCGACTATGAACAATTTTGTTAATCAACGGCATAAGTTATTAACATTAATTTGTGATGTTTAATTCGCTGTAGAATTATGATAATATCCGGCTTAAGAAATATCGATAAAGCCACGTTAATGTTATGGAGTATGTGTATTCGTTTAAAGAGGGTATAATTTAAATTAGTTATTAGAATACATAAGGTTTCTGTACATAGTAAATTTTCTATGGCAAATAAGAAAAATGCTGGAACTGTAATAATTGAATATAGTCTGTAAATGTGTTCAAGAATCAGCTGTTGTAATGACGTCACCCGAATTAGTTATACAAATTTAAATAAAAGTTTTAAGAAAATATCATTGCACCAGTTTGCAAATAGTTAACAATTCAGGTTCTAGGATAGCGTATATTGATACATATTAGGCTTTTTTTATAGACGTAATAACAATTTTGGAAAGCAACTTGATCGTACTTCTCTCTCGCACTTGTGTGCGCTGCGTGTTTTAAGTTGAAACCGTTCATACCACATTACATAATGCATAAGGGAAACGTGATAACTATTTGGAGAAATCCAGGAATGGGATTGCGTTATAAGTAGCTTCAGCATGTGATTTGGTTCTAATAATGTATATTGTTGAGTTTAATAAATGTAATAAATGCTGGTGTTATTTATAAAGTTGACGAAAAAATTAAAAAAAGTAAATTGAATTGAGAATTGAACCATTAGACCTACGACTGGTAGCCAAACATCTTATCAGTGCGCTATGTAGGCGACAGCTTATGTAAATCGATTAGTAGTATACTTTTAGTCAGTGTCAATTATCATCAGTTACTTAGAAATTTAGCGAGCCATACACGAAATACACCGAATGCTGAGCAAATCACGGTCTTTTGAAAATGCTCGGGTATCATCGTATAGTCACGACAAAGTTAAAAATCGAATATTTTTGAAGAATATAGCTGATGCATATAAAGAAGCGGTAACTTTATATTATATTAAATGTATTCCGGTAATAAATAACCATATTATTTGAATTTTAGCATTAAATTCGAGCGTTTCGTTTATTAGTGTAAAATGACAGATCGTGAAGCTACCTATTCGTGCGTTCCCGTCAAACTTCGCAACCGGATTTTGACGTTTGTCGAATAAATTATACAATAATTAATAAGTGTTTTAACAAAAAACTGAAGCGGCAGCTCGCAAATTGTCAATGATTCAGGTTTTAGGACACAGCGAGCGTCGTTTAGTATAATTTAGATAATTTTTAGCGGCCTAATAGGAAATCTGGCAACCAGCTCGCTGCTTGCTCTCTCTCGAGACAACGCAAATGGATCTATTGCTAACCTCGCCGCACGGTTCGTTCGGCTTCCGAGATCGGGAATTTCTCGAGGATCCAAGCTTTTTTAAAACGTAAGACGATTACGTTGCTGCAGATTAATCTTTTCGCAAAAAATTCTTATTTCTCCCTTAATAATCGGTTTTTCGGGATAAAAACCGGCCTATGCAACGCACGCTAAAATTCTCCGCCGAACCCACATTCTCTCTTTCCCGAACTCAGCTTCCCCACGTAGGAGATACGCAATTAGCGATCTATTCGCTCCTCTCAACTTTAACACAAAGACGGGTTATCACGTTTTAATTTAGGGGGGACTAGAAACGCCTTGTAGTCCCTACGGACTACTTTGAGCGCCCCACACTCTGTACGCCCCACACTCTGTACGCCCCACACTCTGTACGCCCCACACTCTGTACGCCCCACACTCTGTACGCCCCACACTCTGTACGCCCTACACTCACTGCGCCCCAAGCTCAATGCGCCCCACGTTCACTGCGCCACGCACACTGCGCCCCACGCACACTGCGCCCACGCTCACTGCGCCGCACACTCACTGCGCCGCACCTCACTGCGCCGCACACTCACTGCGCCGCACACTCACTGCGCCGCACACTCACTGCGCCGCACACTCACTGCGCCGCACACTCACTGCGCCGCACACTTACTGCGCCCCACGCTCAGTGCGCCCCACGCTCAGTGCGCCAAAATCCAACTTCGGTCAAGACCCCGTGTAACCTTTTACGGAACCACCTCGCTGAGGTGGTCGCATTAAGACCACATGCGCCTAGTAGACTTTTTCGAAATCACTTCGTAGAATCGACCGGATCAAGATCACTCCGCCGAAGTAGACTTTTTCGAAATCAGTTCGAAGTGTCGATCGGATCAAGACCACTTCGCCCAAGTAGACGTTGCCGAAATCACTCCGAAGTGTCGATCGGATCAAGACCACTTCGCTCAAGTAGATGTTGCCGAAATCACTTCGAAGTGTCGATCGGATTTAGACCATTTCGTCAAAGCAAACTGTCGAAATCACTTCAAAGTGTCGATCGGATCTAGACCACTTCGCTCAAATAGACTTTGCCGAAATCACTTCGAAGTGTCGATCGGATCTAGACCACTTCGCTCAAATAGACTTTGCCGAAATCACTTCGAAGTGTCGATCGGATCTAGGGCATTTCGCCAAAGTAGACTGTTGATATCACTTTGAGGTGTCAATCGGATCTAGACCACTTTGCTCAAGTACACTTTGCCGAAATCATTTCGAAGTGTCGAACGGATCTAGGCCATTTCGCCAAAGCATACTGTCGAAATCACTTCGAAGTGTCGATCGGATCTAGACCATTTGGCCAAAACAGACTGCCGAAATCACTTCGCAGTGTCGATCGGATCAAGGCCACTTCGCCCAAGTAGACTTTGTTGAAATCACTTCGAAGTGTCGATCGGAGCAAGACCACTTCTCTAAAGTAGACGTTGCCGAAATCGTCTCGAAGTGTCGATCGGATCTAGACCACTTCGCTCAAGTACACTTTGCCGAAATCACTTCGAAGTGTCGAACAGATCTAGGCCATTTCGCCAAAGCAGACTGTCGAAATCACTTCGAAGTGTCGATTGGATCTAGACCATTTCTCCAAAACAGACTGTCGAAATCACTTCGCAGTGTGGATCAGATCAAGGCCACTTCGCCCAAGTAGACTGTGTTGAAATCACTTCGAAGTGTCGATCGGAGCAAGACCACTTCTCCAAAGTAGACATTGCCGAAATCACTACGAAGTGTCGATCGGATCAAGACCACTGCGCCCAAGTAGACGTTGTCGAAATCACCCCGAAGTGCCGATCAAATCAAGACCACTTCGCCCTAGTAGTATTTGTCGAAATCATTTCGTAGGGTCGATCTGATCAAGATCACTTCGCCCCAGAAGCCTTTGACGAAATCACTCAGGGAAGTCGAAGGGATAAAGATCATTTCGCTCTATTACACTTTGTCGAAACCACTTGGGGGAGTCACTTAGGGGGAGTCACTTAGGGGAGTCACTTAGGGGAGTCACTTAGGGGAGTCACTTAGGGGAGTCACGTAGGGGAGTCACGTAGGGGAGTCACGTAGGGGGAGTCACGTAGGGGGAGTCACGTGGGGGGGAGTCACTTAGGGGGAGTAACTAGGCGGAGCAACTCAGGCGGAATAACTCAGGCAGAGTAACTTGGGGGGAGTAACATAGGGTGAGTCACGTAGGAGGAGTCACCTAGGGGGAGCCAGTTAGAGAGAAAAAGCAAAAAGCAAATAGCAAAAAGCAAAAAGCAAAAAGCAAAAAGCAAAAAGCAAAAAGCAAAAAGCAAAAAGCAAAAAGCAAAAAGCAAAAAGCAAAAAGCAAAAAGCAAAAAGCAAAAAGCAAAAAGCAAAAAGCAAAAAGCAAAAAGCAAAAAGCAAAAAGCAAATAGCAAATAGCAAACAGCAAATAGCAAATAGCAAAAAGCAAATAGCAAAAAGCAAATAGCAAAAAGCAAAAAGCAAAAAGCAAAAAGCAAATAGCAAAAAGCAAATAGCATGTTGGAGTAATTTTAAAAATTCTTCTAAATACGTTCGAGTGTGCAAACTATAGTGGCAACTTTGTTAAGCTCTTTTGCCCGTAGAAGTTTTGTTAGTGGATAAATAAAGAAGCAACTGTATTGATATTTGTGATAAGAAATATTAAAGTAGAAAATGCGTACGAATTTCTGAATTTTTTTTTTTTATTTTTGACTTTTGATGTATTATAAAGTGAAAGTTATTGAGTATATGTTTTCTTTTAAAGCGGATAATGAAATAAAGCTAATCTTACTGGAGCTTTCCATATACAGGATATATTGTATGTTAAACAACTGAATAGATTGTAGTCTACTTTTGGAATGTATTGTGTGTATGTAATATATGCTGCGTATGAAATATATTCGGTGAATGCAATATATGTAATATATGTAATATATGTAATATATGTAATATAAGCTGTGCATGTAAGATAAGCTGTGTATGATATATATTCTGTGTATGTTATATATATTCTGTGTATGTAGTATATGTAGTATATGTAAGATATGTAAAATATGTATAATATATAATATATTTAATTTGGCATATTTCAGTTGACATGGCTTACAATTTAATACGGAAATAGCGGATTAAAGCGTATGAAAAAATGTTCTGGTCCTTGGGATACATATTGTTGAATTAAATAAATGCTGTTGTTATTTATGAAGTAGAAAAAAAATGAAAAAAAGTGAATTGAATTGAGAATTGAACCATGAACCCTAGGAATGGCAGCCTTACACCTTAGCTTTGCGCTATGTAGGTGACTGTTTATGGAAATCGATTAGTAGTATATTTTTAGTTAGTGTCAATTACCCCCAATTACTTAGAAATTTAGCGAGCTATACACGAAATACACCGAATTCCGAGCAAATCACGGTCTTTAGAAAATGCTCGGGTATCATCGTATAGTCACGACAAAGTTAAAAATCGTATTTTTTGACGAAAGAAGTCGTTGTATATTAAAAAGAAGTAGGTTTGTATAACGATAACCATTTTTTGGCATATTGAGATGCATTTTGATGAATTGTCCGTGTAAAACCGAGATTTTCGTTTATTAGTGTAAAATGACAGATCGTGAAGCTACCTATTCGTTTGTTTTCGACATCCTCCGCAACTCGAATTTGACGTTTCTCGACTGGATTATACATTGTTTAATAAGTGTTTTAAGAAAAAACTGCAGTGCTAGCTTGCAAATTGTTAACGATTCAGGTTTTAGGACACGGAGAGCGTCGTTTAGTATAATTTAGATAATTTTTAGCGGCCTAATACGAATTTTGGCAACCAACTCGTTGCCTGTTCTCTCTCGAACCAACGTAAATGGATCTATTGCCAACCTCGTTGCACGGCTCGTTCGGCTTTTGAGATCGGGCATTTCTCGAGGATCCAAGCTTTTTAATCACGTAAGGCTATTACGTTGCTGCAGATTAATCATTTCCCGAAAAACCCCAATTTCTCCCTTATTAATCGCTTTTTCGGGATAAAAACCGGCCTATGTAACGTAAGAAATAATCGTACGCCCGACCCGCACGTTCCCAACACCGTACCTATTCCCCCCTCGGAGGAGATACGCGATTAGTCACCCACTCGGATTTCTCAACATTAACACAAAGACGGGCTAACGCTGATTAAGATATGGGACTAGAATCGCCTTGTAGTACCTTCGGTACTACGTTGGGCGCCAAAATCTCATTCCGCCCAAATCCCCTTGTAACCTTTCACAAAACTACCTCACTGAGTTGGTCGCCATATGACCACTTCGACCTAGTACGCTTTGTCAAAATCCCTTCAAAGAGTCAATCGGATCAAGATCACTTCGCCCGAGTAGACTTTGTAGAAATCACTTGTGGGAGCCGATTGGACCAAGAGTACTCCGTTCAAAAACTTTGTCGAAATCACTCCTAGGAGTCGATCGGATTAAGATCACTTCGCCCGAGTATACTTTGCCGAAATCACTTCCAAGTGCCGATCGGATCTAGACCATTTCGCCAAAGCAGACTGCCGAAACCACCTCGAAGTGTCGATCGGATCAAGACCACTTCACCCAAGTAGACTTTGTCGAAATCACCTCGAAGTGCCTATCGGAGCAAGACCACTTCTCCAAAGTAGACGTTGCCGAAATCACTTCGAAGTGTGGATCGGATCAAGACCACTTCGCCCAAGACGACATTGTCAGAATCACTTCGAGTTGTCGACTGGATTAAGACCACTTTGCCCAAGTGGACTTTGTCAAAAGCACTTCGGAGAGTTGATCGGATCAAGACCACTTCGCTCTAGTAGACTTTTTCGAAATCACTTCTGAGAATCGATAGGATCAAGACCACTTCGCCCAAGTAGAGTTTGTCGAAATCATTACGAAGTGTCGATCGGACCAAGACCACTTCGCCCAAGTAGACTTTGCCGAAATCACTTCGAAGTGTCGAAATCACTTCGAAGTGTCGAAATCACTTCGAAGTGTCGACATCACTTCGAAGTGTCAAAATCACTTCGAAGTGTCGATCGGATCAAGGCCACTTCGACCAATTAGACTTTGTCGAAATCACTTCGAAGTGTCGATCGAGCAAGACCACTTCGCCAAAGTAGACTGTCGAAATCACTTCAAAGTGTCGATCGGATTAAGATCACTTAGCCCAAGTAGACTTTGCCGAAATCACCTCTGTGAGTCAATCGGATCAAGATCAATGGATCAATTGAAATCAATGAAATTCAATGGAAACCAATGAAAATCAATGGAAATCAATGGAAAACAACGAAAAGCAATGGAAAGCAATGAAAATCTATGTAAATCAATAAAAGTCAATGAAAAGCAATGATAAGCAACGGAAAGCAATGTAAAACAATTTAAATCAACGAAATACAATGGAAAACAATGGAAAGTAATGGAAAACAATGAAAAACAATGTAAAACAATGGAAAGTAATGGAAAACAATGAAAAACAATGTAAAACAATGGAAAGTAATGGAAAACAACTGAAAACAATGGAAAACAATGGAAAACAATGGAAAACAATGGAAAACAATGGAAAACAATGGAAAACAATGGAAAACAATGAAAAACCAATGGAAAACCAATGGAAAACCAATGGAAAACCAATGGAAAACCAATGGAAAACCAATGAAAAAACAATGGAAAAACAATGGAAAAACAATAGAAAACAATGAAAAGTAATGGGAATTAATGGAAAGTAATGGTAAATAATGGAAAGTAATTGCATATAGTGGAAAGCAATGGAAGTAAATGGTTAATAATGGAAAGCAATGGCTAATAATGGAAAGTAATGGCAATTAATGAGAAGTAATAAAAAGTAATTGAAAGCAATGGAAAGTAATGGGAGGTAACGGAAAGCAAAGGCAAATAATGGAAAGCAAAGGCAAATAATGGAAAGCAATGGAAAACAACGAAAAATAACGAATAACAACGCTAAAGGTAGCGAAAAAAAACTATGAAAACAGCCAAAACAGTGAAAAGAGCAAAAACAGTGAACAGAGCAAAAATAGTGAAAAGAGCAAAAACAGTAAAAACAGTGAAAAGAGCAAAAACAGTGAAAACAGTGAAAACAGCGAAAATAGAGAAAAACCGTAAAAACCAGAAAAACAGTAGTCAGTTAGTTAATCAGTAGTCAGTTAGTTAATCAGTAGTCAGTTAGTTAATCAGTAGTCAGTTAGTTAATCAGTTAGTTAATCAGTTAGTTAATCAGTAGCCAGTTAGTTAATCAGTCACTCACTCAGTTAGCCAGTTACCCAGTTAGCCAGTTACTCAGTTAGCCAGTTACTCAGTTAGCCAGTTACTCAGTTAGCCAGTTACTCAGCTAGTCAGTTACTCAGTTAGCCAGTTACTCAGCTAGTCAGTTCCTCAGCTAGTCAGTTCCTCAGCTAGTCAGTTCCTCAGCTAGTCAGTTCCTCAGCTAGTCAGTTCCTCAGCTAGTCAGTTACTCAGCTAGCCAGTTACTCAGGTAGTCAGTCACTAAGGTAGTCAGTTACTCAGCTAGTCAGTTACTCAGCTAGTCAGTTACTCAGCTAGTCAGTGAATCAGTTAGTCAGTGAATCAGGTAGTCAGTGAATCAGGTAGTCAGTGAATCAGTTAGTCAGTGAATCAGCTAGTCAGTGAATCAGTTAGTCAGTGAATCAGTTAGTCAGTTAATCAGTTAGACAGTTAACCGGCTAGCCAGCCAACCGATCCCAGCCAACCGATCCCAGCCAACCGACCCCAGCCGATTCCCAGCCGAATCCCAGCCGAATCCCAGCCGAATCCCAGCCGAATCCCAGCCGAATCTTAGCCGATTCCAGCTGATTCCAGCCGATTCCAGTCGATTCCAGTCGATTCCAGCCGATCCCAGCCGATTCTAGTCGATTCCAGTCGATTCCAGCCGATCCCACCCGATCCCAGTGGATCCCAGTCGATCCCAGTCAATCCAAGTCGATCCCAGTCAATCCAAGTCAATCCAAGTCAATCCAAGTCAATCCAAGTCAATAAAATTCAATAAAATTCAATGAAATTCAATAAAATTCAATAAAATTCAATAAAATTCAATAAAATTCAATAAAATTCAATAAAATTCAATTCAAGTCAATCGCAGTCAGTTTCAGCAAGTAGAGTTAAGCCCAGTCAGTAGAACCAATTGCAATGGGTATAGTCAATTGCAATGGGTATAGTCAATTGCAATGAGTATAGTCAAGTGCAAGGGTATAATCAATTGCAAGCAATATTAGTAGTTACCCGAATAATAATAGCGTTAATTTAGTGTGATAAACTTGATGATTGAACTGCAGATCGTTTAATTTAGAAGGACATGTTACTGTTTAATAAAAAATCGCTAATTGTTAGAGTTGTAGCAACAAAGTGTATGCGCTACTGAACTTAATGTTACATAGGTTCTGCCAGCAGAAGTGGAAATAAGAACAATAATGTTTAGATGTTCTATTTGGTAGAAACCTTCAGATGTACATGTAATATAGAAAAGCTTAATATGAATGTATTGGAGATAAAACAATGGGCAACGTCTTATCAAATGGTGGTTTATATGTCTTAATGATTGTACGTACGTACGTACATTAGTAACCATCCACGTGGCATTTAATGTAGAAAAGTAACACATAAAAAGTACCTGAAAAAGCAATTGATTATGTATGCATTGTAGAAAGAGAAAACTAACCTCAACGCCATGACAGGCACGTCCACTGAAATATGTAAATAAAAAAGTCCTGCCTACGACTTTGTATGTATAATAGAACTGTTGGAATGTAGCAGAGGGGATAGACGTTGTCTTCCTTGTGCGTTTGTGTAAACATCGAAAATCGTTTCGTTGAAATTGTTGTAAATAATAACAACAATAATGTAATAAAGCAAAGTTTGTGTATTTGTCGATAGGTACTTTTAATTTCTGATAACTGAAAGCTATAAATATCGTGTACTGTGGAACCGTAGGACCGTGTGGTTGGTTCCGAGCAGAAGCGTGATTGTTCAAATTAAAAGGTAATAAAAACAGGGGCTACCTAAAACAAAAATCCCGTCACTGCAATACAATTATTGGTAAAGTAAGATATTTGTACCTGTATTTCCGCCGCATATATTTCCCCTGGAGTAGTGCAATAATATTTCTGTTTGCAACCGCACTGACCTTCGGCAAACGTAAAAAAGTAATATGAAATAGCTTTATAAGCGTAAAGCGTCCTAAAACACATTTCCAGTCATTAGGGTGGATTTTAACTAATGACAGACCTAAGATGAAACCGACGCAGGCGCGATATTTTTAACAAACGCTGTATAACATCTATACTCGGAATTATATCCGATGAATAGACGGCGCAATTGGTTGTTAAAAATAAAAATTAAGAAATAAACTCGACGATGGCTTTGAATGCTCAAGTATTTGAATGGTAGGTGGGTTTTTAAGCCCGGCAATGTTTGAAAACGCCGCAGGTGTTGTATGTGTTGACCTGCGCATTAACGTAAATATAATAATTTATAATGTGTGCAATATAGACAACCGGAAATACTTTAGTGAACCGTGATTTGCCTACAAATGGCATGGGAAGTTCCTCCTCAAAAATAGACCGCGGATATAATAACTCTGTTAAATAACTAACGATAAGGCCACGTTATTGTTATGGAATATGTGCATTCGTTTAAAGCGGGTATAATTCAAATTAGTTACTAAAACACATCAACTTTCTGTAAATAGTGAATGTCCTATGGCAAATAAGGAAAATGCTGGAAGTCTATTAATGGATTATAGTCTGTAAATGTGTCTAAGAATCAGCTGTTGCAATGACGTCACCCGAATTAGTTATACAAATTTCAATAAAAGTTTTAAGAAAATACCATTGTACCGGCTTGTAAATAGTTAACAATTCAGGCTTAAGGTCACGGATAGCGTATATTCATATATATATTAGGTTTTATTTATAACCTCAATAACAATTTTGAAAATCAAGTCGATCGTCCTTCTCTCTCGCACTTGTGTGAGCTTCGCGTTTGAAGTAGAAACCGCCCACACCATATTACCTAATGCATAAGGCAAACGTCAGAACTATTTTGATAAATCCAGAAATGGAATAGCGTTATAAGTATTTTTTGCATGTGATTTGGTTCAAATAATGCATATTGTTGAACATAATAAATGTAATAAATGCTGGTGTTATTTATAAAGTTGACGAAAAAATAAAAAAAAGTAAATCGAATTGAGAATCGAACCATTAAACTTACTAATGATAGCCAGACCTCTTAGGTTCACGCTACGGAGGTGTCAGTTTTTGAAAATCGATTAGTGGTATATTTCCAGTGAGTTCCAATTATCCTCAATTACTTAGAAATTTAGAGAGCCATACACAAAATACACCGAATTCTGAGCAAATCACGGTGTTTTGGAAATGCTCGGGCATCACCGTATAGTCACGACAAACTTAGAAATCGTATTTTTTTGAGGGAAAAAGTCCTTGCATATGAAAAAGAAGTAGGTTTGTATAATAATAATCAATTTGCGGTGTGTATAACACGAATTTTATAAATTGCAGGTGCAAAATCGAGATTTTCGTTTATTAGTGTAAAATGACAGATCGTGAAGCAACCTATTCGTTTGTTTTCGGCGCTATTCGCAAGCTGATTTTGACGTCTGTTGAATAAATTATACAATTTTTAATAAGTGTTTTAATAAAAAGTGGAAGTGTTAGCTCGCAAGTTGTTAATGAATCAGGTTTTAGGACACGGAGAGTGTGGTTTGGTATAATTTAGAAATTTTTTAGCGGCCTTATACGAAATTTGGAAACAAAGTGGTTGTTTGTTCTCTCTCGAAGCAACGGTAAAGAATCTATCGCTAGCTTCGTCGCACGGCTCGTTCGGCTTTTGAGATCGGGCATTTTTCGAGGATCCAAGCTTTTTAATCACGTAAGGCTATTACGTTGCTGCAGGTTAATCATTTCCCGAAAAACCCCAATTTTTCCCTTAGTAATCGGTTTTTCGGGATAAAAACCGGCCTATGCAACGTAAGAATTAATCGTACACCCGACCTACACGTTCCCAGCCCCGTACATATTCCCCCCTCGGAGGAGATACGCGATTAGTCACCCACTCGGATTTCTCAACATTAACACAAAGACGGGCTAACGCTGATTAAGATATGGGATTAAACCTGTCAGTACGCAATCACAAATGTTTTTATGGAATTGTTTTTATTATATATAATCACACAAATTGGACGCCTTCTACTATGGAACGAGTATGAGTTTTCAATTCTGATGTGCACCGTACGAACATAAATTTCAATGAATGTTAATTAATATGCGAATACATATGCTTTTTTAGTTGACATTTTTGTGTTGTGGTTTAATCACACACATTGTATACAATTGGACGTTCTTTTCTATGCAATTGCATATGAATTTTTAACTTACATTTAAAATATGCAGAATAATTACATAAATTGCACGCAAATGGACGTTCTTTTGTATGCAGCTGCATATGATCTTTTAAGTTACTTTTAAAAAATGCAGAATATTTACATAAGTTGCACGCGAATGGACGTTCATTCATATGGGACTGCATATGAATTTTCAAGTTCCATTTAGTATATGAAGAATAATTACATACTTTGCATGCGAATGGGCGGTCATTCGTATGGGAGCGTATATGAATTTTCAAGTCGTTTCTACGAGATGCAGCATAATTACACAAACTGCATGGAAATGGTCGTTCATTCCAATGGGATCGCATATGAATTTTCAAGACACTTTTACGAGATGCAGTATAATTACACAAATAGCAAGCAAATGGACGTTCGTTTGTATGGGACCACATATGGATTTTCAACGTACTTTTAAGAAATGCAGAATATGCACATAAAAAGCAAACAAATGGGCGTTTTTTAGAATGTGACGACATACTAATGTGTTGTTAAATGGTGCAGAATAAGTACATAAATTATATACCACGATGTTCTTTAGTATGGTCGCGTAATGTAACTGTAAATTTTGTTTGATAGCACAAATATCACACCACGGATAGTTTTTGGGGGTGAGACCCCATACGGTGAAGCATAATATCAAAATTAATCGTCCGCCTATATATTTTAATAATTTTCTATGATCGCCTTTGTTTGATTATTTATAAGCACATTTTATTTTAATTTTGTATTCTCTGTTAGTAAACAACAAATTCCACAAAACATTTTTCTCTCCACAAACTAGCTATCGATCAGGTCGTTTACATGAGCTTATTAAGCGAAGTAATTATAAAAAGTTAATTGAACAATTATTTAACCTGTCCAAATTTTAGATTTACCTTCTGTCTTATAGTTGTGTAGCTGATAGGACTTTATTAAATTAAAATCAAACTTTACAACTACATTAATTTATTACATATTCAATACCGCTCGACTCTTACTCTTATACCAGAATAACCAACTGTGTCTATGCATCAGTTTCCGTGACACAACCACTAAATGTCAACTAACTATATTACACCTTCATTCGCTGGTCGTCCTGATGAGTGATCGGTCTTTATACCTTGTTATGAGCGTTCTATGTCAATGTGTGGATTCTCCAATGAAGAGAATTTAATTCGTTTGCAAAGGTGTTTGAAAGTTAAAGCATTAGAAGGTGTGAGAAATCAGCCTCATTGGCCGAGTTGTATTCCAGAAATAATTTTAATTTTACGCATGTTATTTGAACGACCAAAATTAATCAGCAGCACGCTTCTTCAAAAAGCACGTTTAGAACTAGCTCCAAAAATGGAATAATTGGAGACATTTATTGGGTTTGCAATTTCTGTAAAAAATATGTGCAGTACGGTGCAAGTTACTGGATTAACTGCTCATTTAAGTAATCCGACGTTATTGCAAGAGTTAACCGATAAACTTTCCACATAGCTCACGCCGATGTAACGTAATACTAATTGTTGAGTTTATTTATTTACCAACCAAAGACAGACGTGACAAAAGATAAAGGTTATGCTAATGCTCGCTTAGAAAGTAGCAACGCTAACAAAAACCACCTCCATGATATCCGCAGGAAACACATACAAATGTCGTACATACCGATTAGATTGAATATCTGCTGTAGATTGCAAAATATTAGAAGACTTAAATCACAAGCAAAGGTGGAATGCTGTTCGAAAGCAAATGCTATGTCATCATCATCATCATTTTGTTTTCGACCTTACTTAAGGTCGGTTTGACGCAGCTCTAACTTCTTTTCTAATCTGTGCTAATCTAAAAAGCTCTACATACACTTCACAACCTAAATTTCTAATAATTTGACTAATATAGTTTGGTCTAGGTCTTCCTATATCCTTCTATCTTTTTCCTATCCAGCTGACTCTACATAGATATTAGCAACCTGATGGTTGTTAAAGAAATCTAACATGTTTACATGATTACCATTTATAAGGAAATGAAATATAACCTGGTTATCCGCTTCAAAAAGGAAAAGTGTTAAATTATATGTTATGGTCAGGCTTAAGCAACGAATCGCTGCCAACATGCCAGACCGCTAACTAATTGTGAGTTATGTCCTGGTGACATTTAGTTAACTGTTGTTTTATATTCTTACGATGACGAGCCCCAAGTACCCCCTCCCGGAGATCCGAATGAGGGAGTATTTTACCTCCGGACAAGAATTTTACTTGTGAGCTCTCCATCATATGTATTTCGTGTTTTAGGCCACGCACACCTGGGAAATATTGTGGTAGGCTCTCATATCTTTCCACAACGCAGTTTTTAAAGATTTTAGCAAAAAGCCGTATCCGTCACGGCCAACAAGCTTGTAAATTATTGAGGATCGCCCGAAACCAACCGACCCTCCTCCAATATCTTTTAGCCAGCAAGGCTGCTGCCCCTTGCTGCGCCTTTTAATCGCCTTTTACGATAAGCAGGCTTACTATAGTAGTATTCTTTATCCCCTACTATAGGGATGCTATGTCGGTATTGTCTAAAAGGGTCTGGTAACTTTTGATATTGTAGAAAACGCGTTTGTGGTAAAAATGGATGTGAAAGAAAACACCATAACTTGCTACATAACGGTATGCAACAATAATCTGAAATAGTTATCTTAAACGTGTGCGGTATGGAAGCCACCTGCAAGACTTTTTATATCAAACATTCATACTGTAAAGACATTGAAACTTCCAAGCCAATCGGTAAATCCTAAAGAGTTAGGAGACTGCTATTCTTATATGGAAGGAGTACCAATTACGTTATACCCTAATGTATGTCCAACAAAACTAAATGGTCTGGGCAATTGGAAGCCAGGACTGCCCTTTAAAGTTAGTGAAGGCACTTTCAATGAACCTATAGCAGCTAAAACTCGGCTAGGTTGGACGGTTTATAGCCACTACAATAGGAAATATTTTAATTCAAGCAACAGTAACGACAAGCACACGTTTCATATTTGTCATGTTCAAAGAGGCCAAGAAGATGAGCTGAACAGAATGGTAAAACAGTATTTCGCCTTGAAAGAATAGGTGCTCTAAAAAAATAAATATTTTGTTACGCCAGAAGAAACGAGAACGCTTGAAATACTCCAAGTAGCAACCGTCCGTAAGGGAAACTGTTTTGAAACCGGTCTTCTGTGAAAATATGATGACATAAAACTGCTTGGTAGCTATCCAATGGTAAAAGAACGCCTGATTTGCTTTGAGAAAAAGTTGGGGCATAATCCGGAATTACAGAAAAATCTTTAAGCTCATATAACGGAGTATTTAGAAAAAGGATACATCCGTAAACTCTCCCCCTTCAAAGTTTTCGAATAACGTGAGCGAGTTTGGTTTTACCAATATTCCCGGTTCTTAACTATAATAAACCAAGGAAAATCTTAATAGTCTGGGACGCAGCCGCCGTATCTAAAGGCATATTGCTAAATACAGTACTTTTAAAGGAATCAAACCTGCTTGTTTCCCTGCCAGTTGTATTGTGTCGATTTCGAGAGCGAAAATTCGCTATTTGTGTGGATATAAAAAAATAATTCATCGTGTAAAAATATAGGAAGAGGATTGGCATTTTCAAAGATTTCTTTGGCAAGATGGAAATTCTTCGAGGGAATTTGATATCTTTATCATGCAAATGATGACCTTTGGTGCCACATACTCGCTCAGCGCAGAACAATAAGTTAAAAATTAAAATGTAACCGAATTTTTATTAACTTTTCCCCGTGCTTCTGAAGCCATTAAGGAAAGCATTACGTTGATGATTATGTGGAGAGCGTAGACGATGAGGCTGAAGCGATTCAGCTGGCAAAAGACACAATTTGCGTACATGCCCAGGGAGGGTTTGAAATACGAAACTTCATTTCAAACTTATCGAAAGTCACGACAGCTATTGGAGAAAATAAGACGTCTACAGAAAAGAATTTAAACACGGGACTAGAAGTTAAAAATAAAAAGGCACCTTTGGGTGAAACAATTTCAATGAAACAATAAAAAATTAATCTATTTATATCTTACCATCTTTAATTTAAAATACAGGTCCAATTATGCAAAATTTTGTCATACATGTGGGGTAAGACATTTGTAAAATTATTTTTACTAGAAGGTTATGCTTTTAGATAAAAAATACATACCATGGTTAACCTCGTGGCAATTTCAAGATGTGTTAGCAATATCGACTTACACAGTCAGGCAGTCGGATAACAAAAGAAAGCGAAAGCTACTAGGATGTTATCAGGTAACCAACATAAAAAAGGGTTTATCATTGGGACGATTAAATGACAACCTTAACATAGATTCAAATCCACCTCAGTTGCGTTCTGGAAAATATGCTTAAGGAGATCAACCAATCAGAAAATTTTGTTCTTCTTTTCAATTTTAACTTCATATATTTATATTACATGAATGAAGAAGAAAGTTTTGAATAAATATTTAAATAAATATTGCACAAAGCAAAATATATTCCACAATATGGGACTTCGCCCCAGATACTTGTCAAGAACAAATAACTATTATATACCATTTGTGCAATTTAATAACAAAAGTCAAAAACTTGAAATTCTAGAACATCGTTGAAAGTTGTTTGCTATTTCAGACCAATTTGGTGTAGTTTTCGCGACATTTTGGACTGATTATCTTAAAAATGAGAATATTAACATCTATAACATGAGGGGGACAAAGATATGAATGAAGGACAAACATAATAGAGTACAAATAAAGGTATTAGATAATAATTCTAGCGCGTTTATTGTTCTATGTTTCGAACACTCTTTGAATTTGGTTGTTAATCACACCGCAACAATTTCACATGAAACGGTTGGCACTTTTGGAATAATCCAAAAACTGTATAATTTTTTTCGGTTTCAACTAAGAGTTGGAAGGTTAATATAAATAATGTATCGCAATTAACTTTGAAACCAGTTTCAGGCACTCGATAGAAACGTAGAATTTAAGACATCAAACTCCTTAGATATTATCTTTCTGAAATGTACGATTTGCTTTTAGAAATAGTTGATAGTGAATATGTCTACACCTACAGCAAAATCTCAGTCAATTGCATTAAAAATAAAATCGTTTAAATTTATACGTCCCACAGTAGTTTGGTACAATAATTTATTTAATGTTAATATAACAAGTAAAACGCTACACAAATTCCAGATAAATATTGTAAAATGCATAGCAACTTTGAATAATCGTCTAAAAGTTTTAAAGAAATGTAGATGCGATCTCGAATTCTTTTAGTAGATGCTAAAGAAATTGTTGAAAGTTTAGAAACCAAGCTAACATTTCCATAAGTTCAAATAATTATAAAACGAAAAATTAAACAAAAATTGCAGTATGAACATGAAAATCAGCCTATTGTAAATCCAAAAGTTAAATTAGAATCAATTTCTGTTTTTGTATTTTGGATACAGCTATAAATTCTGTCCAAACAGTTTTGAGACGGAAAACCTAATGGCTGTGAAATACCTGCAACTAATGTTAACTGTGCGAAAAGATAAATTGGAAAATATATTAAATCGCCAAATGGTTAAGTGTTGGGAGAACTTGGCAGCCACCGACTGCTTACCTCCCTTCACAACCATTGAAGGTCGGAGAAATAGGGCATATAACTGTAAAACAATAGAAAGTGATCGAACTGCATCTAACAAGAAAGAACATCGCCTATGAGGAAAGACAACAAACAGAATAAGAAGAAAATTGTTGAAAGCATATGTGTGGAGCACAGCACAGTATGCCTATGAAATACGGGAAGTCTGAAACGCAGACAGAAAAACGGTAGCAGCCTTTTGAAATGCTGTGCTTCAGATGTATGAGGACGATAGCATGGACAGACAAAGATAATAACAAATAAGTTACAGAAATAGTAGGGGAACAAGGATATCTGGGGAAAAAGAGAAATAGTAGGGCGGAATACGTTCTAAGGCATTTTGGGGAATAGTATGTGATATATTACAAGCAGAGATAGGAAAAAAGAGGTAGATGTAGACCTAGATCAGACAGTTATAGATGCAAACTGTGCATATTTCAGGGAAATCTGTAGGTTAGTTCAGAATAGGGAACAATGATGGTACGCGTCTAACCAGTTCTAGGACTGAAGACCTAATGATGATGATGATGATGAATAACATATTTTTAATTAAGTTTTGTCGGTTTTGGGATAGCTATTGGTTTTTAGTACCTTGTTAAAAACGTTAAAATTTTTCTGGTATAAAACAAAATGCGAAATTTTTTTGATTCTATTTTTTTAAATCCTAATATGAAATTTACTTTTATGTCGAAGGGATGGTATGAATGATAATTTAAATAACGTTCGCAACTGAAAGATTTTATATACCAATCGGTTATAATTTTGTTGTTAGTTCTAAAAAAGAAATAGAATTGTTTTTCTCTGTTTCAATAGTAAATTTGACTAGATTATTGCAGTTGTTGAATCTTATTAATGTGTCATTGATTTTGTTAAATGGAACAGCTATTACCAAGTCATCAACAAACTTTATAATAAAAGGTAAATTGAAACTAAAATTTGAAACGGTAGCGTCTACAAGTGAGTTCATCACTATCTCAACAAAGATAGAACTTAGGTTTGAACACATAGAACAGCCATTTATTTGACTACAGAATCTGTTTGAGTATGAAAAATAACTACTGTCAAATATAAAATTAATTATGTCTAGAAATGTTTCTTTGGGTGTATTACAATTTTGTTTGATGTTGTTCCAATGGGTTTTAATACATTTTAATGCTAATTCTTTAGGGATGTTTGTGAATAAAGAAACGACTAATTAAAACAGTTATTTGGTAAAATTATATTTTTTATAAATTCTATGAATTTGAAATTATCTTTTACCTGATATGCTACAACTACTACTAAAATTGATTTTTTTTCAACATTTAGAAAACATATGTACATTTTTTGCTAATAGTATAACAAGATGAGATTAGCTTTCTCTTTTTAAAAAAAGTATTATACAATTAAAACGGTTAAATCCTACAAGTTGGATCGACAGATTAAAATCTTTAACTGCCATAAGATTTCGGTATAAAGATAGAGTAATGTCTCTTAATAAAATTATTCTGACATAAAAAGCAGATGAATTAGTATATTGTACAACGAGCATGGAATGATGCCCATTTCTCAGGAGTATGATAAATTGCAGCACTCGCTTTCAGCTCGTGCTGCAAATCATACGAGTGAGAAATGGGCATTCCATGCGTGTTGTACACTATACTTTTCTACGACTGTAGTACGTACTTTTTAAATGTGATACCTCTTTTGTTAATATTATAAAATACATGGTAAGTATAGGAGTATACATTTTATTAATATCATAAGTTTATTATCGTTTGTGAATATATATTAATTCAAAGAAAAGTACAAATTTATCATAATAAAAGTAAATAAATTGATTTAAGTTTAGTTTTTAGATTCATTATTGTTAACAATATTAAAGGTTACATTGCAATTATTAAACGTCATTGTAGAAGGTGTTTTCCCAAAAACTAAATTTTCTTGACGTTGGAAATTCTTGTCTTTGGACGTTGATGGAACATTTGATGTGCTATCAATTGAATTTTGTATTATGTTGCCTACATTTAACTTATTCGTTAAAGAATCGGCTATATAGTTTTCGGCGACTGATGTTGATTTCCAGCCACCGTGCCTTTTTAAAGATGTCATATCTTCTCCAGCATCTACAAGAATAGTGGCGGAACATTTCCGGAAGCAATGACCAGTATATAATTCCGGATTGGGTAGTTTTAAATACGTTGCAATTTGCTTTCCCATAGCACCAAATTTATTGATACCCACTTTCTGTGTGGTGCATTTTCCTTTCTGATAATTTAAGAAAAAACTAGGATCGCAAACATTTGATGGACGTAGATTCCAGTATTTTTTTGTGATTTCATAAAAATTACTCGTTATCGTAAAGCTGCGTATAATTTTTGTTTTCGTGTCGGGAACTGTAACTAATATCGCAGAACCCAATTCCGTGAAATGAGTAATCTTCATCTGATGTAATTCCTGTCTGCGGCAAGCACCCATAATTCCCATAATTAATGCAGTCTGTAATAATATAAAAATAGCCATAAACACGTATTATTCTCTTAAGTTAATATTACATACTTTTGTCAGAAGAAACTGTTGATCCGGAGCCTCAGTAATAAATTTATTTATTTCCTCTGTTGTAAATTTTTTTGATTTTTTTGATTTATAACCGCTTGACTTCCGTTTGAGAAACGCTCTTAATTTTCCATACTTTGGTATATCTACATTATGATGAATGGTGAGACTTGTTCTCAACATAGAATAATGCGTCCACAATGTCGGAGATTTATACTTATTAGATAATTCATTAAAGTACGCAATTAAAACATTTTCAGAATAAGATGTTGTCTTTTGATCTCTTCGCCAATCCATAAACGATTTATAAGCAGTCTCATTTTTTTTTTGGAAATTTCCGGTAATAAATTTAATGTAGTTGCATTTGCAGCTTCCACAATATTTGGAAGCGTCGGTTCTAGTTCGTTTTCACTATCACTAGCCATTTTTTAAAGACTTTGCAAATACTTTAAGATTTTAAACGCTTTCACAGTATGAAATTATTTATTTGACATTTGTTGGTTTATTATTTGTTTCATAGCCCACCTTTGTTTGAAAACTCGGCCGTCATTGGAAATAAGATGCAAGTGCAGGGCTACTTGATTAATAGAAATACAGTATTGCCCGAAATAAACAGTACTGAAACTAAGTTGGCGGTGTTTTTATGCGTGCGCTGTCACACTCAAGTTAGCTAGTATAGACCTGTCAAGTAAACCTCAAACAAGTAATTAGTAGGGCCTAATTGTTAAAAATGGTGTTAAGTACAGAGGAGAAAGTGTTTCTGGTAGAGCATTATTTTCGTTCATACGGAATCGGCCGACATAATGGTGCAAGTTTGCTATACGTGTCTGATCAATTCACACAAAGGTTTAATAAACGTTCTCCAAGTAATGCTGTAATTTTGAAGGTTATTGAAAAGTTTAGAAATACAGGTAGTGTATTGTGCCAACGAAAAGGAAACTCAGGGCGTCCCAGGACAGTTAACAACAACAATAACCATGAACGTGTTTTGAGCAAATCTTAGAAAATCCGAAAGTCAGCCAGGCAAGGACAGCGTTACAACTTGATTTAAAAAGAACTTCCTTTCAAAGAATCCTGAAGGAGCTGGGTACATTTTCGTATGTGATTCAGGTACATCAACAACTACATCCTCGGGATTATCGCAGTAGAGTGGAATATTGCGCCAGAATTCTCCCGTTACAGTATGAAAATCCTGAATTTTTGAAAATGTTTGGTTTTCAGACGAAGCACATTTTCACTTGTCAGGCTATGTGAATCGTCGCACAAATCGATTTCTGGGCTTTGCCAGACCCGATGAGGTTCAAGAGGTTCCTTTACATAGTGCAAAAGTGAGTGTCTGGTGTGCTGTTTCCGGACACGGAATCATTGGTCCATACTTTATCGAAGAGAATGGTAGGCAAGTCACACTTAATCAACAGAGGTACAGACAAATTTTAACACGATTTATCCCTGATCTACGTCAATTCTGTCGTGCACGTAACTTGGCATTTCGAAACCAATTTTTTCAGCAGGACGGGGCAACTTGCCATACTGCTGCCGCAATTCGTCAATTTCTTCAAGAACATTTTCCAAGCAAATTCATATCACGATTTACTGACTTCCCTTATCCTTCACATTCTCCAGACCTCACACCTCCAGACGCATACATTTGGGGCATGGCTAAAAATGCCGTTTTCAAACGGGCACCACAAACCATCGATGAATTAAAGGATGCCGTTAGAGTCTTCTTCGCAGCCCTGAGACAACTCTTATTCAATAACATGACCAGAAACTTAGAACATCGTTATGAAGTCTGTCTCGAACGAGGAGGTGCACATTTAGAACATATAATAAAGTGTCAATAATATGTATTTTTTAAATATACAAAACAATTACAATTTCAGTACTGTTTATTTCGGGCAATACTGTATAAGCGCAACCGTGCAAATTGAACATCCCCGCAGTGGTTGCTTAGCAACGTGCCTAGCAACGAGTGCGGGAATAAAAACCTGTGTAGAATGTAGTAGATTTCTCTATCAAAAACACACCTAAAATAGGCTCGTTCCAAAACAGTCGTAGAAAAAAAATTATGCAAAACAAATATTAACTAGCATGGGAAATTTTGATTTTCTTTTCAAGTGTTTTTTTAAGTCAAATTCTAGAAGAGTTTAACAGTCTTTCAAAAATTGTACAGACCGAAAAGGCGAATATTAATCAGATAACACTTTTAATTCAAAAAACTAACATATTTCATGAAAACAAGAAAAAATATTCCAACATCAAGCAGGAAGTAGAGAAAGTTACAGGACAATGGAATATTTATCCGGGATTTGTAAAAAAAAGGCAAGCAAAAGTAAAAAACATGATGAATTATCCGATGATAATCGATTTAATGATAAAAAATCCAAATTTAAAATGAATGTATTTTATCGCTTAATAGATATTATAGTTCCACAGCTGTCGAATCGTTTTAAATCGATTTTCCACGTAAACAAAAAATTTAATTTCCTGGAACCTATTTTTTTTTTAAATTTAACTACAGACGATATTTGCAAAATTTTATCACAATCATTTAAATGGTGATACATGTTTAGAGCTTGCTACACTCATTAATAATTGACTTGTTTGCGAAGATTTAAAAAATGTTAAGGTATTTTACACTTTTTAAAATATTTAGTACTTTTTAGGTCTACAAGTTCTAGCAGTTTTCCAAACGGAATCACGACTTTAATGTTGTACCTAAATTTATCCGTTAGCACTGCAAGTGAGGAGAGATATTTTTCAAAATTAAAAATTATCTTAGGGATCGCACTTGACAATTCAGATTAGAAAATACATCTTTCAGTGCAATAGAACATGGCACTGCCAAAAATATGAATTTAAATGGTACAATAAATGAATTTGCAATAAAACAGGAAGAAAAAATAATTTTTAAATTTGATTTTGAGTATCTGCTATTTCATATTTTGCTGCTGTTTCAAATTTTGAGGTGTAAATAATTTTTTGCGGCGTATAAATATGGAGTAATTAATGACCATTAATTTAGTTTTGAATGTAAAATAAAGCGCTTGATTAATAAACAATGTATTTGATTATGTGCCTTTTCTTTTTTCTACGTACTTTAATTTGGAAATACGTATAAATATAGACCAATAATAAGTTTGAAATTTTGCGGGCACCCCAACGTCGAAATTATGTCGCTGTACAAACGCAACTTAAGAAATTCCGTGCATTGTATTGAAAAAATTAAATTTAAATCGTGGTTGTATAATTTACATTCTGCGTTAGACGAAAAAACTGCTTGTAATTTTCAGAGCAATTAGTCTTTCACAAACAACTTGAATAAGCGAGGCGATATTTTATGGCAATTCTCATAATTTTTTATATGCTGCAAACGCGAATTTATGATGTCGTTAAACGTAGGGTTATGATTACAAATTACAACAACAGCTGCATCACAATTTTCACAAATTATTGGTAAGCAATCTCCACACCTAACAAATATGAAAATACACCAAATTACGAATATATTTGAAAATGTAAAGCCTAATTTATAGCAAAAACAGCAGCATTTTTATAGATACAAATTGTAAAACACTTACCATTATCAGGGACGCTAAAACCATTCCTTGCAGGGTCGATTGATACCGATGATCTAAACAAACAGAACTATCAGTTTTTTTCACTCACTACACTTTTCATAATAATTTAATTCTGAGAAATGCCAGTATTTAATTTTATTCGACGATACGCATCCATCACCTCCGATAACACGGCCAAAACTAGCCAGACGGAAAACCCAATATTTCTATTTATTAAGTCCCCCACCTCTAAATAGCCTGCGACATTCGCTGGTGTCGATTTGATACCAAAATAAAACGTAACCGTTGTTTACTACTTTGGGACAGATTCCAGGAAAATTTAGTACTGGTGTTTAGGTATGTGATTATTGGAAGACATAACAAGTTACTTTGATTACTTGAAGGCGATTTTTAAAAACCTAACACTTATACATGATTTTTCCTTTCCATCTTACGGTTCACAATAACCTCCTAAATTTTCCTTAAATCTAGGCTCTAGTTTTGTTCAATAACAAAAATTTTAATTAAATTTTAGCTAAACTATAAGGGGGTATTATGGTGGTGACGGGTGGATCGTTTAAATTTAAAGCAGCAATGGTAAAATAAATTTCTCATACAAGAATGTTTTTCAATATTCGTTTTTAAAACAGAACGTTTAAAACGTTTAAAAAGGAAAGTTGCCGTATGCCGCTTTTCTCGCAAAAAATTATACGCAGTTGTTTTAATATATCAAACATTCATATCATACATGTTGTATGATAAATATGCAGTACTAGAACACAAATTGTACATGAGCCTATTCCCGAGTCCTTTCATTGCAACCTTAAAAGCAGCTAGAGTACCTTCGTTCTAGCGCAAAATCGTTCATTTTTGTATTTATTTCTTCATAAGAAAATCTAAGGTCCACTTTGAAAATTTTTGTACCGTGCAATGCCATCCATTCAAAGTTATTATGAACTCGGTTACTTACTTCACTTTCATATCAAATTCACTCCTGCACCGCTTACGCCCTATTCGCGTCTACCTACTAGGAGGTGCCGATCATCGAATATCACAACCACTAGGTAAGCATAAATCAATAAATAAATAAATAAGGTACACGTCTATACTGAATGAACCTGAACCTTGAAGAAGTTCCGGATTACTAGAACGGGTAAAATAGCTTGCGTCTTCCAGTGACCTAAAAAGCCGAACCACTGGTCTAACTAAATTAGTGGGGTCTTTAGTGAGAAACCAGACTAAGACAGGTTTCCAAAAAAGGGTAGCAGCTCTTTCGGTACTTAGAGTGGTGGAGATCACGGGGGTCAGGTAAGACATTCTAAAACACTACTGCGAGATAGAAGGCAAGGCGTCGCCGTGGATCAATGTAGTAAGCGTAAAACTATGGATCCCAAGGTTCTGGGTTCAAATCCCGACACGGCCGAGTGCTTGAAAAACGGCAGCTGAGCATTTTTCACAAAAACTACGCTCTCGTTCGGATGAAAGGTTAAATGGAGGCCCCGTGTGTAAGTGTTGTCACGCATGTTAAAGATCCCTACCTTGCCTGGAACGGCAAGTGTTCGGCAATATCCAAAAAATCCGGGAAACAAAAAACTCGCTTCCTGGCCAATGTAGTACTTTCGGGTGGAGAATTGGAAATGTAAATGCACGATATGGAAAGCATCGGGTAACCACCATATTACCTCCAAAGTACACAGCCTGTTTCAGTCGTTAGGGTGGCATCCTCTTGGGTAAAAGATTTCCGATTCAAAATAGTCCTCCAGTAGAATTTCCGGGAGGAGTCTACTTCGGGGGATGTGATCAGAAAGTTGAAAAGAAATAGCAAAAAAATTTTGCGTGTCGGGGCGTGGAATGTCAAAAGTATGAAACAAGCAGGTAAGCTCGAGAATTTGAAAATTGAAATGAATGGGTTAGCATTAGACATAGTAGGGATAAGCGAAGTTCAGTGACTAGAATCGGAGGATTTTTAAAGCTGAAATTTTAGGATAATTCATACAAGATCAGAAGAAGGAAATTCGAGAGTGGATATAGTTATGCAAAAAAATATTGTACATAAAACTAGTTACAAAGGAACGGGGAAGTACTTATGGTTAGATTTAAATCTAAACCGGTAAATACAGTAACAATACAAGTATACATGCCTACCTCTAGCTACAGTGAGGAGGAAATAAAAGCGATCTACAAAGATATTCAAGACATACTAAGATACGTAAAAGAACATGAAAATTTAATAATTACAGGAGGTTTTAATGCAATGTTCGGAGAAGGTAGGGAAAGGTTTATTTAGTTTAGACACGAGAATAGACATACGAAAAACGTTTCACACTACTTTGCGAAATAAAAGAAGTCATACTGCCCGAATCGAGTAAACCGCAAAATTGCTGGAAAGAACCAGAGCAATCGGCAATTTCCACTTGAACGGTTGAAAGTAAAACAACTGAGGTTTTAGCTAAAGAATTAAATAAAACGACATTCTAAGTTGACGGACCACTACAGCTAAACGAAGTCGATGATTCCTCAGAGACACGAGAAACGGAAGGCTTGTAGCGGTCTTAAATACGGGAATAGTGCGAGGTGATACCTTAGAGGCGGCGGTATCCGGGCTCAATCGAGCCTGGTTACTAGCAGCAAAAGCGGGTTTAGACGAAACGCGATCGAAGTACAATAAGGAATGATGACGTTGATTGCATTGGCGGCATGAAAAAGTAGACTTACATTTATTTAAAATGCGAGAATTGCTAAAGCAATTAATACAAAAATGTTTTTTTTTAAACTTGTAGCGATCTTGCGACGAAAGTTTAACGAAATCACTACAGTGATAAAGATTGTGATCTTGTTTGCAAAGCGGACATTTATTAACATTAGGTTTTGTCTGTACTAACATGGTAACGGCGGATCGAGGCTTAAACGGGTTATTGGAATGAATAACTTTGTTTAAATCAGTTTTATGATTTAACGACAAATTCGATAAGGATTTACGCGTATTTTCCAGATAAGCAGTTAACTTTTTATAAGATGGAATAGCGGTCGAATCTCGATGCAATTCAAAACTACGAGCAGTGTGCACATCCAAACTTTTTAATATCATTTGTACAAGAATAAAATCCCATTGCTCGATGGGTAAATCAAATTTTTTAAGCGCTTGTAAATTATCGACAAAAGTATTAACTAATTTTTGCAAACCGACAGGGGCTATCGGAGTTTAATTTGGGATATTTATCTATATTATTCCATAGAGCCGAGGTAATGTGGCGAATATTACGATATTTTTCGCGAAGTTTTGTGTATGCAAGAGCGTAATTGGCTTCTGTAAGGTCAAAGTTTTTAATGATTAAAAGTGCGGAATCCTTTAGTGCTGATTGAAGATACGAAAATTTATCTAGATCCGACAAATCGTTATTAGGATGAACTAAACTATCAAACCAATCAATAAAACTTTTATATAAACAACTTTCTCCATCAAACGTAGGCGGCGACAGCGAGGGGAGTGATACTTTCAACTTTAAAGTATCTAGCGGCGGGAAACACATCAGCTCGAGGCGAAGATTGGCTGGTAAACAGCTTGAAATAGAGCGCTTTTATTTTAAAGTAATTATTATCAAAACGTTTGCGTACAATGTCTTCCAACTCCAATTTTTCATCAGCGTCATGGGCGGAAGAAATTGCACCTACTATCCAATTATGATATGTGAAGAAATTTTCTTTAACGGTTGCCAGAGATTCATACTGTGCCCGAAATAAATCTAAAAAGGCGGTTTCGACAGTAAATTTTTGAGCGATTTCCTCTAGCGAATTGATTGGGATATTGCGTAGAAAACCATTACGTTTAAACTTTTCTGCCATGGTTAAATATAAATACAAAGCGGATAAAATAAGAACGAGATCTTAACAATTTATAATAGCCTAGCGGCGATAACAAACACGTATACCTATTGCACGGCAGATAACAAATGCTCGTAAACAACTCAACTATACAAATTATACTAATTAACTGTCAATGCTTTGATGAGCGGTATAATTAATTATCTGAGTATGTTGTTTACTCAAATCCGGCGAGAAGTTAACCAAATGTAAATTAATTAAAGCGATAGAAAAATGATAGTTAACAAATGTAAAATGCGGTAACAAACTACGATAGCTAATTAGAAGAGAAAAATGAACTGTATATAAAATTTAAGTGATAGTTAAAGAAACAACAAATAATTAATGTTTTTAACCAAATCAAACGTTTACTAAGAGCACTCACCTGGTTCATTATCCAGCCGTGCCGTGGTTAGGAGGGCGGAACTTTTTATTATGCAGCCGTGCCGCCGAAAAAACCTCTCTTTTGGCGGGTGTAAGCAAAGCACATTTATAACGATAGCAGTGTTCTAAAGACAAGCAGTTCATGTAAAATATCGATGCGGACCGTTCGAAAGACAAATCGATTCGCTGCTGAGCCTCGTGGATTTCCCAGTCACTACACTGTTTGCACATGCGGAATATCAACGTTCACCACTCGCGGCACTTGTTGGCGCGTGCTTCAGTAAACCAAGGAAATTTTATTCTAATAAATTGAAATATACCGCGGCGAATTTAAAATAATCAACAAACTCGATGTATTAATAAAATTGGCAGTAAAATTTACAATATGAAGGAAACAACTACCTTAAAAATATCTGTAAATAAAATAACTAATATAATAATAAACCAGCAAGTGTATGACCACATCAGAAACTTAACAATTGTCATTTAGTAGGCAAAAAGAAATCGAATATTACTACCTATCTGACTTCTAGCGATTTCCTGCGTCCAAGACATGCATTTGTATTCATAATCTCTTCAGCAGTTCAAATTAATAGGTATTGTTAAAATTAGTCCAACTTTAATCAAGTTACAATAGGCGATTTTTCGCGACATAAACTAACATACTTAATTATGTGTGTATGTGTTAAACTTGCGTTTTGGCGATAAAATTTACTGGAGGGGAAATTGTACGGCACCATTCTATCAGATAAACGAACATACCCTGATCTGTACCAGATTATGCTTGTGTTTGTTAAACACTTGACTTTTGCCGGGTAATTATTCAAAGCCAGTTTAGGAAACTACAATACGTTTTCGCGGTGCCGCACAAGTAAATATTTTTTAAATAGTGGGGATACTTCAACGTACCATACTCGAACAATTCAAGTATGTCGCCAAAAATTGCTTAATATCAAAAACCAAAAATTTCAGGCCGGCCTAATTAGTTTTGCGTGTTGAAATCTGAAATATGAATAATAGTGTATAAATGTACTTCTACGGTTTTCTGTAAAATACAGCAATGTCATATTGTCATCTTCATATCCTTCTCGTACAACCATCACAAGCACTTCGAGACTTAACTATTAAAATTTTTTTAGTCACTTAAAAATATATTTCAGATATTTTTTCTAAAAATTTTATTTCCAAATAGAAAATGACTTGATTTCAACTGCTTCTACTGTAGACCGTTAATAATAAAAGTCACACCACTCTTTGTTGCTTTGAGATTTCTATTTCACAATCTAAACTATAACAATATTCTTATATTTTGTTTAATTCGAAATTTCTATACGTAGGCAAAACCTATATGACTTTTTGTCACTCATTTCAAAGTATTTTATACACTTATAGCTAAAATTTTCAAAACCATCTTTAAAATTATAACAGTTGTGTTGCTTTGGGTTACATTCTACAGTGTCTAGTTATTCACTTAACTTTTCCGTTTTGGCACAGGTTGTACACATGTTTTTAGGTATCAACACAACCTAAGTCATTGCTTCTGGAATAGACTTTCCAAGACTATTTTTTAAAAGTCTTAAAATGTGAATATATATGGATTTTTAAGTTTCTTTTATGAGATGCAGTATAATCACACAAGTTGCATGCAAATGGACGTTCGTTAGTATGGAATCGCATATGAATTTTCAAACTGTCTTTACGAGATGCAGCATAATTACATAATTTGCATGCATACGGACGTTCATTAGTATGGGACATCATATGCCTATTTAAGTTATTTGCAAGAGAGGCAGAATAATTACATAAATTGCATTCAAATAAACGTTCATTTGTATGGGAGCACATATGACTTTTCAAATTACCTTTACGAATTGCAGCATAATTACATAAATTGCATACAAATGGACGATCTTTAGTATGGGTCTGCATATGAGTTTTCAAATTACCTTTATACGATGCAGTATAATTACATAAATTGCATGCAAATGGACGTTCGTTAGTATGGAATCGCATATGAATTTTCAAACTGTCTTTACGAGATGCAGCATAATTACATAATTTGCATGCATACGGACGTTCATTAGTATGGGACATCATATGCCTATTTAATTTATTTGCAATAGAGGCAGAATAATTACATAAATTGCATTCAAATAAACGTTCATTTGTATGGGAGCACATATGACTTTTCAAATTACCTTTACGAATTGCAGCATAATTACATAAATTGCATACAAATGGACGATCTTTAGTATGGGTTCGCATATGAGCTTTCAAATTACTTTTAGAAAATGCAGCATAATTACATAAATTGCATGCAAATGAACGGTCATTAGTATGGGACTGCATATGAGCTTTCAAATTACCTTTACAAGATGCAGCATAATTACATAAATTGCATGCAAATGGACGGTCATTAGTATGAGTTGTTCGCATATGAGTTGTCAAACGACTTTTACAATATGCTGCATAATTACATGAATTACATGCAAATGGACGTTCATTGGTGTGGGTGGGTATATGAATTTTCAAACTATTTTTATAAGATGAAGCATAATTACATAAATTGCACGCAAATGAAGTATTATTAGTATGGGTCCGCATATGAATTTTCAAATTAATTTTACAAGTTGCTGCATAATTACATAAATTACATGCAAATGGACGATCACCGAAATGGGACTGGATGTGTATTTTCAATTTATGTTTTCTAAATGCAGAGTAATTACATAAGTTGTATGATAGTAGACGTTCATTAGTATGAGTTCGCATATGAATTGTCAACGTACCTTTAAAAGGTGTAGAATAAGCGCATAAAGGACATTTGAATGAGCGTTCCTTAGTATGTGAGGACATATTCATGAGTTCTTATAGAATAGAGAGTAGTTACATAAATTGCACGTCATAGAAGTTCTTTAGTATGTGACCGTTTAATGTAATTGCAATCTTGTTTTTAGAGGTGCAATTGATACACTGTTAGTCTTTGAAGATGAGATATCGTATACGTGAAGCGCAATAATCACATAAATTGGTCATCCAAAAAGCATATTTCACTAATCCTTTACCAATTCCGTCGACTTGGTTAAATGTTCAAAGCGCATTTTATCTCAATCTCACATTCTGTATTAGTAATGCTCCAAAATTAGTTATCGATCGAATCGTTTACACGAACTTGATAACGAACTAAATACAAAATGTTGTTATGCACTACGTATAGTTGTTTGTTCTCAGCCTTCAGACGACGTGTCTAAATCGAGTCTTGAAGGTAAGGAAGTGGCAAAACCATTCCCTTACTAGTTCTCTAATGCCGCCACTGCAGCGTTAGTTGTCACAATCATATGTAAGGTTTCGGACTACTAGTGTAGGGAACTTAAATAATTTGGATTTTATTTTTGCCTAACGCAATATCGTGTTTATAACGTGTTTATACTTATGTAGAGTATAATTTATTCAAAAAGAGCTCGTACGTCATCATGCGTGCACGGCTAAAACGGTGTCAGATTAGTCCATTGTTTATAAATAGTAGGCGTGTTCGTTCAGCATTTCAGTGACATAGATAATTTGCTGTTAAATGTCAATTGACATTTGTGACTGTGATATTCTACATTTAATTCTTATGCTGTCATAGTTTTCTATTTCTTTGTGTTTTATGTCTTGCACATTATATTTTCTACAATACAAGTTTTTTTCAGAACTAAAATTATATTTTTGAGATTTAGTCAATATATGTTGCTACGTGCATTGACGTAACATAAAAAGAACAAGAAAAAGAAAGAAGTAAGTAAGTCCGGGCTCAGGCGGCGAGTGGGCGGGATCTTATACCTATAGCTAAATAAAAAAGGAAACCTGAAATAAATAGAAAAAATATATATAAACACTCACTCATTCACACTCCGATCAAAACATACAACGGAAAAGAAAGAACTTATAATTAAAAAAATATTTACACAACACAGTAAAAAAAAATTATTCATGAAAAGGGGCGAGCTGTAGTTTTTAGGTAATTACCCCCTGACAGTAATTAGTAAAAAAAAAAGAAAGGACCAAACGCGACCCTAAAAACCACAGCTCTAAAATATCGTAAATATACACTTAAACTAAATTTACAAGCATAATGGCAACATTTTCAATTGTGCCAGCAAGTCTTTAAACAATTTTTTTCCATTAATAAGTAGTAAGTTTTTTTTTAGTTATTTAAAACAAATAGTAAAGCATTCATCCAAAAAAAAGAAAGCAGTAAGTACCAAAATAGTTCAGTAATTTTTGTAAAGAATTAAATTTAGGAAGGCCATCTATGAACGGTAAAACCCAAGGCGTTCTGGTTCCGAAATCAGAAGCGGATACAAAGAAAAAAAACTCACCCTCGAGTTACTGACATCGGGGTGGAGGCTGTCGCTGGTCCACGTCAGCGAGTGGGTAGGCCTACGCCCAGGCAGAACGCATTTGACCTCCCATTACCAGAGGCAACGACAGCTCAAGGGATTAACGTGTCCCCCGCAGGAAGCTAGATTATTTACGGACAATAAATTAATTTAATGCAGCCGAAACGTATTGTTTTATATAAACTCCATATACTCACCACGCTAAATAATGCGTGCCGGAAATTCACATAAAGATAACGAACAAAGCCAAATAGAATGTGCTTTCTTGTGGCTATTCGAACAGCAAATAAATTGTTACATTTGTTAAAGGAACAAAGCAAGGAAATAAACCAGGGAAACCCTAATTTTATTAAAATTAATTCACGGAATTCTTTAAAAAGAGAAAACACACCAGCATTTAATTATTAAAATACTTGGAAAGTCGCCTATCTAATTAAGGCGTAAATTCCACGGGACGAAATTCTTAAAAAGGATATTTATTTTTCTAATGAAGCACAAAAGATTTATCAACTGACATAGATAGGATATTTATTATTAATTACCATACAAATTTTAATACACGAAAGGGTTATTTTTAATTAACGGAATTAATTTTTGTGTTGAACGCCAAAAAAATTTAAGATAAAAATTATTGTATATACACTAATTAATTATTTACGAAAATGAACGTAACAATGTGGTATAATTCCAATAGCACATGTCTTAATTCAAGTACATTAACGGCAGGTAAAATTGTTGGTTATTATTACGTAAGATAAAGAGTGATAATATTAATTGAGAATTCATAAAAAATATCTATAAAATTAAAGAGCAAGTTTTACATAAACATATTTATTTAGTAAAGAATTGAGAAATGGAGATAGTTTGTAAATAGTTAGCAGTCAACACCCTGCATATAAAGTATAAGTAGTTTTAAGCGACGCAAATAAACATAGGAAGACGCATAGTTAGCATAGAAACAAGGAAGACATGCATTAAGTAAATAGTAAATATTTAACACCCTGTGGATGGAGTTTTGGTTAATTTGGGCAATGCAGATAGTGATATTTTTCAGTGGAAGCACCCGTATTTTTATAAGTAAACATAATAAAGGGTAAATGCGTACAAGTAGTTAAGAACTTTGATAAAGAGAGGTAATTAAAAATTGCGTAAATAACAGGCAGATATGAAAATTAAAAGTCCAATTGCATCAGTTGTTTATGTACAACATGGAAAAGAAATTATATTCATCAAAACACCGCATGTTTGATAACGAAGCACCTACGAGCAGGCCATAATTATTGGAAAGCATAGAAAATTACATCAGAAACTACTTTAAATGCAAAGATTTGATTGGTTAAAATTAGCGACGAGTTTGTAGACCATACCCACTGACGGAGTAGGAGGTCAATGATATATTAACAGGCTCAGTGATAACGAACTCAGTTTTCAACTCAACAAAGTCCAAGATGCACCACTCTGAGACAACGTGAGATACGTAATAATAATTTAAAGTGAAAAGTTGTATTAGCGCGGAAAATTACGATTGCCGATTAAACGTAAGTAGAGTTTAGGGAATTTATTTAAACTAAAGCACAATAATAATAGGGCTTCTGAGTCGTGGAGAATAAAAATACAATTTCTGAGTCCGGGGAGAATAAATGATATTCTAAGTTTGGGGAAATTGATAAGAAGTAATAAGTCTGAATGAGATGACAATAAATTGGGGTGCATAAGTATTAGTTAATAATGGTAGTCCAGAGGGTGATGGCCATTATTTAAATGCAATGGTTCAAGCGTGTGGATAGACAATATTTCGAATGGGCATGTAATAATCCTGAATTGGGGGAAAATAAATTTTATTCAAATGGATGGCTTAATGCATGGGAAATACTAGCTAATTATGGATGCGTCAATGCGAAGAAAATAGACCAGGTCAGATTTTTAGTTGTAAGACATTATTTTTCTATATTTTTTATTTGAATATTGAATTTGCTTAATATAAATGAATGTGAAAAAGTCAACAAAAAGAGGACTTGCATAAAGTGCGTGATATGATGAGCGGTTTTGAACGTTCCACACTTCCTTTTTTTTATAAAAATAATAGGTTTTTTTGGTGACTTTGGGTTTGATTAAAAAGTATATGATTTTGATAAATGAGATTTACAACATTAATTAATTAAAAAGTGTATTTTAAATAATTTATAAAAACTGTACATAATATTTGTTTCATTATATAGCATCGAATTAACTAATTTTTATAATTCCAAATAAATGCTAGTCGAGGTCATAAGATAAAGTTAATGGGAGTGATTTGATAATTTAAACAATCAAGGAGAAGCTATAAGTTGAATACGAAATTGATAACAAGAAAGGCGGTAACGTATCAAATTTTGTTTTTGGTCGACAAGGTTGGTTCACGATAAAATTCAGTTAAGTTCCTGGAGGGAGTTCATAGCAATATTTATATGACATTATAATTTGAATAAGGGCCGCTATACTTGCGGCCACGTCCCCAATGCTCCACCCGGAGGCATATATATATTTATATGACATTATAATTTGAATTAGGGCCGCTATACTTGCGGCCACGTCCCCGATGCTCCACCCGGAGGTACTACATTGGGTTTAAACGCGAAAAATAGTCGTGCTCCTAATTTATTCTTACTTCATAGTTGATTCACCCTAAATAAAAACTAAACAAAAATCCAACAAACCTAAAAATCTAACAAACCTAACAAACTCTAACAATCTAACAAACCTAAAAATCTGACAAAAACTGGAACAAAAACAAAACAAAAACTAAAAACAGGGTTGTAAATAATGGTATCCCTAGCGCTGACTTTCGAGTGTACCCGATCAACAAGCAAAAATGAGAGGGGGAGGGATCCGTAATACCGGATAGCAGACCTGAAGGGTCGTCTTAAAACTATCCAAATCTAGCTAACTAATTTAAATCCATCCCTAGCTTTCCCTATCGTTCCCTAACTGATTTACATTATGATTACAATCTTCGCAATTCTGCTCGTCCTTCCCAAATATATACTGCAACCAAAATGGCGACAGAACGTCAAACAAAACAAATAAGCCACATAATACATGCTATATATAAATAAATATAAAGTGTAAATATAAAATATAAATAAATATAATTATGTAAATATATAAATAAATGTTTAATAAGCGTTAAGCGTTAAGCATATAGCAGTGTACAAAATAGCGAAAGCATCACCCTATTTATCAGGTGCACTCGCACAAGCATTATGTCGGTTAGCGCCTTTACACACCAAACGTGCTTCTTAAATTATTTCAAAAACTACTAATTAATGTAAATCAATGCTTGTGCGAGTACAGCCGCCACAATTTAAGTCTTACCTCGATAATAAAATTCTCCAGCATCCGAAGATCTGGTCGTCTGCTTACATCTAACTGTAACTTACTTCTAAAGGTGGGACGGGGTGCACTGCTAAAGTCCTGGTGGGTATGCACTAAATATTCTTGGGGGGATCACAATCACTATCACTATCACTTCACTTTCATCCTGGGGGATGCGCGGTTGCGCTCTGTTTTATTATCCTTGTTTACTTTATTGATTTAATTTAATGAGGGTTTATGATTTATTTGTTATTGTTTATTTGGTATTATTTATTCCCGATTTTCCGCACATAATTATGAAGATAGGCAGTGATTGTATTAATGGAGTGGGGTTTCGTGCATATTGGACATTTTGGTATAATTATCTTTTTTTTTTTTTAAATTTAATATCAGGTTTTGGTTATGCTCGTATCCTTACTCACGCCAAGTCAATCTAAAATTTTTCAATCCTCCCACCAACCCCACCGAATTTTTACACGCGGTCGTCTTTGATTGTCTAATCTCGCGACCCTTCCCGCGAATTCTTTTAAGGCTGTCCAGAACGCCTTCTGGTTAACCACTTTCCCGACTTCCTCTAGGCTCTTTGGCCATGCCAGACCTAGGATAGCTAGTTTGCTATAAGCCAACCCTTGATTTCCCGCCTCAAGCGGGCAGTCGAAGAGCACGTGCTCTGCGCTTTCCGCGCCCTCACCGCATTCGCAGCGGTCGCCGTTGGTTAGACCGAACCTTTGTAAATACGCCTTGAGGGCGCCGTGCCCTGTTATCAACTGCACCATTTTGTGATCGAGCTTAACCTCGATCTTACCTCTGGCTTCTATGCTCGGTATGAATTTGTGGGTCAACCTGCCCGTGGCAGCGTTGTTCCACCTCTCTTCCCATTGTCGAATTGATTTTTTGCGCAGCTTTCTTTTGATTAAAGACCTCGGTATCGACGAATGTGATATTCGAAAGTCGCCCGTCGCGGCCTCTTTAGCTAATTCGTCAGCCCTATCGTTTCCTACGTTACCATTGTGCGACCTAACCCAACAGAACTTTAAACGTCGAAACTCTAGCGCCGTAAGCGCTATCCTCCAGACGTCCGCTTGGAGATCTGTCGAGGTGTTCATGTTTGTTAAAGCCGTTAGCGCCGATTTACTATCACTAATTATATAATACTCGTCTCTGCCGGTATGGTTTATTACGTAATCGATAGCCTCGTATGGCTACCAATTCGCACTGGAAGATAGTGCACCAGTTCGCGAGTTTGGTTTGAAACCGAAACACCTCCTTTCCTGCTTATACACGACAAACGCCGCGCCTGCTTGCCCATCGTCCATACGTGAACCGTCAGTATAAATTCTGATACCCATCGCGTCCTCATCACCTTCGACAAACTCGATCCCTCTAATATCAGCCGGGTGTCCTAATTTAGATACAACAATCTTTCTTGCAATTTCCCTATTACCAAGATTAAGATCTTCGATAATTTCGCGCCCTTTTCCTATATTTATTAATCGTCTATCTCTAATCTCCTAACGACATATTCGATAGGAAAGTCCTACTGATCACCAGGACAGCCTCGGTGGAGGTGGTCCTGTACGCCCTCGCCGCTTTTACCGCGGTTATGCGTTGTACGCTCGTCAATTGACGCATCTCCCGGACTTTACAACCTTCTGCCCATACAGAAGCTGCGTACATTATTGCCGGCTCAATTGCTCCGGCATAAACCGTCCTCAGCGATTCGCCCTGAAACCCCACTTTATTTTAGCCGCCGCCATCATTTTATTTGATATTTCGCCGCCCTTACTTTTTACGTATTGTACGTGCGCTTTCCAATTTAATTTATTGTCGATCTTGACGCCGAGGTAGGTAATACAATCTTTAAACGGATTTTCTCCTCCTAGCTCTAACCTAGGAGGTCTCTGTCCTGGTTTCGTGCCGAAATAAAGCGCCTCTGACTTCGCCGTGTTAAATTTTAATTTTACCGCCTGCGACTATTCGTGTAATTTATTAAGCGCCTCGTTCGGTTTTGTGCGCATATCCATTAACAATCTCGATCTTACAATTAAAAGTGTGTCATCTGCAAACCCAACGATTGAGCATCCTGCGGGCAACTTGACCCTAAAGATGCTCTCATACAACAACTTCCAAAATGTGGGACCAGAACATGACCCTTGCGGGCATCCCTTTTCCACCTCACGCGACAGAACTTCACCCGGAATTTCAACCTGTGCTGATCGCCCCGAGAAATAGCTCTTGACCAAAGACATCAAGTTTCGCGGACAACCCCTACGATCTAACTCGCAAACGATCAATGGCCACCAGGCAGCATCAAATGCTCCTGAAATGTCCAAAGCAACAACGACACAGTACTCTTTGGCATCTCTTGCCTGCTTAATTTCCTCGACAACGAACTCTAACGCGTCGATAGTCGACTTGCCCTCCACGAACCAAACTGTCGGTTATTAAAACCGCCGCTGTCTCGCACTAGGTGTTCAACACGCGTAGTCTTAACGCGATCTAAAACTTTCCCCAGCACCGGTAGCAAGCTAATTGGACGATAGCTGCCCGGATCTGACGCATCCGCCTTTTTAGGTTTGGGTATAAATTTCACATTCTGGATTTTCAAGCAACGCGAGTTAAAGTTCGGGCCTTTGGAGCAGGTTTTTTAAAAAGCTTTGAAACTTTAACACATTTTTTATTTACTAAGTTAAACAGAAATTACATTGGAATTTGGAATAACTGGTTCTTAATAACATTAATAAAAATAATTTAATTGTACAGGTGAGTAGCTCAAACAACGAAGTATGGAGTTTGAGACTGACTGCCGGGCATTGAGCTCCCGGCCTTTTATAATAACCTGCCCTCACACGGCTGTGAGAACTTGCAGATCTCATGTCTGCATTTCTCTTTAATTGTACACTTTAATACAATGTAACAACTTAATTCTAAGTAATTGCGGTCTGTTGACCGCCTGTGACCTGCCACCTGCAGTATCACTGCCCTCACGGATGCAAAGTTGCATGTCCGTTCACATGAACTGTCGATAACCTCTCTGGGTTATCCTTGTGTTACAATGTTGCATTGAACTTATACTTTTACTTAATAATTTCTAATAATTCCTATTAGATTCAATATATCAATATATATAGGTAATTGGGGATACATAACTCCTCCCACCGTAAATGAAAATTAAGGTTTTTCTTAATTTTAAATACATAAAATACATTATTTAAATTCATTTAAAATTCATTGTTTCTAATGGTATGCTTATTGTTTCCTTTTTTCTCTTTGTTTCCTTAAATCTAGAACTGTTTCCTTCATTCTTATATCTAAGGTACATTTTGTATAATACATACATGATTACAAAAATTACTAAAATGATCAATACAATTGTCCAAACACTTATATTATTATAATGTAACTTTGGCGTTTTGATTTCACTTAATTGTTCTTTATAACTTTCCACTAATTTCACGGCGTGGTTGAGATCGTCTAAGTCAAGATGCTCTAGCTTCATAGGTTTCTTGTTTATTTCTTCGTCTTCTTGTTGTATCTTGAATTGTAGTTCCGGTAGGTTTGCAAGTTTCTTTGTTGCTATGGGATCTTGATAAACTCTGATTACTTCATCTTTCAATTTCACATAACAATCTTCTTTGAGGGTAATTAGTTTGCTTCCAATTAATGCTTGGTTATTTTCATCTTGGTTGCAGTGGATGGTTGCTATTACTTCTGTTGGGAAAATGGCTATCCATTTGTTATCTGTAACCTTTTGAATTTTCATATTAGTTATTTGCACTTGTTTGGTTTCACAGTTTTCGTAGTGATTTGAGAATTTTAATAGTTGTACTTCACAAGGGCTGTCTTCTTGAATGGTTGTTGTCGTCATCGATTGACATAAATATTGGTTTGGTGTTACTTCAGTACATTTTTCGTTTGTATAACCATATCTCAGTTCATTTAGGATAGGAATTTGGTTTTGGGTATGATTACTTGGTATGTGCTAGTAACTTTCGTTGGAAAAAGCAAATAAATGATAATATTGATAATTGTTACTTTCTACTATCGGGATTTCTATTAAAAATATTATTTCGTTATTCTTAATGTAGCCTTTTACTATAGCTATCTTTTCAAATATTAGAATGTTCGATTCGGTTACATCAAAAGGTAATTTACTGTTAATTATAAGTGATTTAATTCTTATTAATTCGTTTAATAAATCGGTTGATTCAATAATACTAGAGTGTAAGGTATTTAGTTTTGCAAATGTTACTGCGTTTTCTAATGTTGCTAAAATTTGTTGCATTAAAGTAAGGGTGGATATTATTTGAGTAAATATTGTGTTAAATCTAATTAAATCTCGCATGCCTAACGAGGTAGTTTGCATGGTGGTTTCAAGGGTTTGCATTCGGTTGGCTATACTGTCCTGATTTTTTACTAGCTTTCTCAATGTTTCGTTGAACTTTATGATCGTTGATTGGGTTAACGATAGTTGGTTGCTGATTATGGTTTTTATGTCGTTTTGATTCTCAATTAATTGTTGTATTGTGTTGTCATAACGTTCTGCGTCTTGGTTATCTAAATTGCCTGTGATAGCTTTTATTATGTTGCCTAATCCGTTGATTAGTCCTCTTTTTCGTCTAGTAGTTTGTTCGTTGGGTATTAGTCTATTAAGTTTATCTTCTATGTTTCTTAAAATGCTTTCTATTATACTGTTGTAATTCATCATTTCCAATGCGTATTCTTTTCCGAATTTTGCTGTGTTCATTGATTGTTTTAATCGGTCATAGTTTTCTGTGATTGTTTGAAATTCTTGTTTTAATTCTGTTAGGTCGAATTTTTGTGCGAATGTCCAATAGTCGATCGTGTTTTGCATACTGCCTAATTTAATTGGTAATATACCGGGGTTGTTTTTTATGTCTTCTATTATTACTTGGTTGTCCGTTCTACCTGGGTGGAGGTTGACGGTAAGGGTGATGACTGTCCATCTGAGATTACAGGGTGTCTTAGGTTTTTTAAATGAATGTATTTCGTTATTTTACCGTTGTCTACTACTGCTATGTTTTTATCTGATATTTTCTTAATTTTAAATGGTCCTAAATTTCTGGGTGCTGTTTTATGTCGCTTGCTTTGAAAGTTTTTCTCATATACGGTTTGTCCTATTGAAAATTTATTTGAGTCGGTATTTTTGTTTCTGGTTGTGGTGATACGTTCTTTATCGTTTTCTAATTTATCTTTTACCTTGTCGTAAGTTATTTTTAGTTTCTGTTTGTGATCTTTCGCATATTGTTGATATACTTCCTTGTTGTAGTGTATGTCATAGGGATTTCGTGAATCTGAATGTCCTAATGTTAATTCTAAGGGTGTAAAATTTGTTGATGAGTGAATTGTGTTATTATAGGCGATTAGTGCGTATGACATTAAATTGGTTATATGTTCCTTTTTATAATTTATTCTTAATAATCGAATTTGTTCTAGCAGGGTTAAATGTAATCGTTCGATTAGTCCGTTTGATTCAGGGTGGTTTTCCGTTATGAAATGAATTTTTATTTTGTGGAGTTCTAAAGTGTTTTGTATTGTCTCGTTTTTAAATTCGCTACCATTGTCTAAAGTGATTGACTCGGGTGTTCCGTAAAATGTGAAATATTGTAAAAATCCTTGGGTCACGTCAATGCTATTTTTGGATGTGATTGGTATTGCTTGGCCTATTTTTGTGAATGCGTCTATAATTGTTAGATAGTTTTGCGCTTCTACTACTAGAGTATCGGCATGAAGTTTTTGAAATGGTTTGTCGGGTGTTTTGGTTAACATTAAGGGTATTTTTGGGGGTTTCCTATCGTATTTTGTTCTGTCACATAGTTCGCATTGGTTAATGAAATCTGTGGTCAAGTCCTTCATGTCTTTAAAATAATAGCGTCTTACAAGTTGTTTTATTGTTTCGTTAATTCCACGATGGTTGGTTTTTCCTTCGTGTTGATTTCTAATTACATCGTTTATTTCGTCAGGGTCGTCTAGTGTTATTAGTTTTCTAGTACATCTGATGAGTTCAGGTCCAGAGTTATTGAATAATTTAATGTATAATTCTGAAAATCTTTGGTATAAATGTTCGGTATTGAAATAGAAATAAAATCGTTTTTTCTCGGGGGTGTATTCTTTTAGAATTTTAATTATTTGTTCCTCATTATCATCTTTTGTTATTTGAATTTGATATATCTTTTTGTTATCTACTTTTGTATATTTTACTGGATTGGGGTTATTTAAAACTTCTGTTATTATAAATTGGTTAGGTTTCATATCGATTGCTTCATTTAAAATTTTAATCGCGTTTTTGGTTCTTCGTTTTGTGTCGAATGTATTGTGTCGCTCTCGTCTGGATCTTCCTTATTTCTTCTTCGTCTACGTTTCCTATAATGGATTCCGTTTCTAATGCATTGAGTTGATTCGGCTTAAAGCGTCTGCGTTGTTGTTATAAATTCCTTTTATATATAATTTCGTAATCGTACTCTTCGAGTCTGATTCTCCATCTTTGTAATTTTGAATTTGGTTCTTTCAGTTTGCATAACCATACTAGTGGTCTATGGTGTATATGTAAAATTTTCTTCCGTATAGGTAAGGTCTAAAATATTTTGTTGCCCAAATTATGGCTAATAATTCTTTTCTATAGTGCTATATTTTGTTCGGTTTCATTTAGGGTTCTGGATGCGTAGCTGATAGGTTTATCGCTACCTACTTTTCCTTGGCTCAATACTGCGCCTAATGCTACATTCGATGCGTCTGTCGTCAGTATAAATGGTTTTGTAAAGTCTGGGTATTCTAATACAGGGTGATTTGTTAATATGCTTTTGATTTTGTCTACAGCTTTAATAAATTCTGGGGTGTGTTCAATTTTGTTTCCCTTTTTTAAACAATTTGTCAGGGGTTTGGTTATCTGAGCGTAACCTTTAATGAATTTGCGGTAGTAACCACTAAGTCCTAGAAATCCTTTAATTTCTGTGTTTGTTTTTGGCAATGGGTAATTTAGAACTGCATTTGTTTTGTCTGGATTTGGCATTACTCCTTGGGGTGTTATTACATGTCCTAAAAATGATACTTCTTTTGTAAAATTCACTTTTGTCTAATTGTACTTTAAAATGTGCTTGTCTAAGTCTTTCGAATACTTCTTTCAATCTTTCTATGTGTTCTACCAATGAGGTGGAATAAACTATGATGTCGTCAAGGTATACAAGGCATTTTTCATTGTGTATTCCTCGTAGTATATTGTCCATGACTCTCTGGAAAGTAGCGGGTGCGTTCTTTAATCCAAATGGCATTCGTTTGTATTCGTAATGTCCTCTAGGTGTGCTGAAGGCTGTTTTTGATATGTCTTTTTCTTCCATCTCTACCTGATGGTATCCTGATGCTAGGTCTAATGTTGTAAAATATTGGCATTTGCCTAATTTATCTAAAATTTCGGTTATATTTGGTAGTGGATATTTGTCATCTACCGTTTTTTCATTTAACTTTCTATAATCTATTACCATTCTGTACTTTCTCTTTCCGGTTGCGTCTAATTTCTTAGGTACTATTAACACGGGGCTGCTCCATGGTGAATTGGAGTGCTGGATTATGTCTTGGTCTAATAAGTCTGCTACTTGTCTGTCAGCTTCTTCTTGGCTTGCATGAGGTAGTCTGTATGCTTTTGTAAAAATTGGTTTATTGTCTGTTAACTCGATATTATGTTTTACTGTGTTGGTGAATGTTAATGGTATTCCTTCACAATGGAATATGTCTCGGTATTCAAAACATAAGTTCTTAATTGCTCTTTCTTCTTCTTGATTGATATCGGTGTTAAAGCGGATGTTAGTTAAATTTTCTCTTAACATTTCGTCATGTTCTATTGGGTTGTATTCGTTTTCTAAATTTTCGTCTATTTCCATTTCGTTAAAATTTAGTTCTTCTACGTTAATTGGGTCTGTCAATGATAAAGTCGTTTGAGTTTAATATTGTTGTGGTTGCAAAGTTATCTTTTATTTGTACTAAGGCAGTTGGGGTTTCTACTCCTTGTTGAAATGTCATATGATTTATTATTCCTAAATTTTTGTTAGATTTTACTGGGATTTCTATTTTTCTTTCCGTTCGGGGTTCTATAGTGTATTTTTGTTCAACTTGTGTGTTTTGAAATTTAATTGGGATTTTTCCGTATTTTGTCCTTAATAAGCGATTTTTAATGTCAATGTTGGCTCCTAATTTTCTTAGAAGATCCATTACGATTAATCCGTCATATTTATCGTTAAATTCGAATACACAAAATTTATGTTTCATTTTAACATTAAATGTTCTCGGTAAGGGTATATTTGCTACGAATTGGTGTAGTGTTGTTTGATGAGCTGTTTTGATTTTGAATGGTTCTCTTTCTACATAATCTAAATAATGTTTTGTACGGTTCTGGGGCTAATTAATGTTTTTGATGATCCGGTGTCAATTAATAGTTTGAATTTGGCGTGGGGTATTTCTATGTATGGTAATACTAAGTGATTTATGTTATTTAAGTTTATTAAGTTTGGTTGTTCATGAACGGGTCCATTTGAAAATTTGAGTTCGAGTTTTCTTCATCATACTCCTCGTAAGTTTCGTATTGTTCGTCACGTTCGTAAGTTTCTGCATGGTTTGTTTCATTGTTCGTAGGTGTCTCAATGTCATTATTCTGGTCAGTGTCAAATTTTTCTATTTCTTGATGAAATAATTCTTCCGATGTAAAATTACGTTTCTGATGAGGGTTTGGTCGGATATGTGTTATTTTTGTGTTTTGTCTGGTGTTACCAGATGAGGTGTCCATTGGTGTTGGTTTGTAGTAATTGTTAGGGTTGTTATGAGTATTAGTCATTGGTGTATTTCTATTGGGGTTTGCGTTGAATGCTGGTCTTGGTTGGTTTAGGTTTTGATTAAATCTCGGTTGGAATGCGGGTTTCGTAAAAGTTGGGTTGAATGTTGGTCTTGAAAAATTTTTAAATTGATTATTAAAGTTGGTATTGTTAAAACTTGGGTTGTTACTTCGCGGTTGATTTGTTTGAGCGTTAAAGGGTGTGAATTTTTGTTGAGGGATTGTTTGTCTTGTAGCTTGTATAGTTTTTGTTGGTGAATAACTTTTATTCGCGTTGGGATTGTATAGTCTGTTGCGGTAATACATTACATTTTCTTCTTCTATTACTAGGCTCATAGCTTCTTCTAGATTTTGGGGTCGTTGGAATCTGATTTTATCCGATAATCGTTCTGGTAAAGCGTTTATATATGTGTCTAGTGCCACTTCGTCGTACATTTTTGTTTTTAAATGTCTAACGTTTTGATCGGGTTCTTCGATTTTTAATTTTGTTAAAATTAAACTTCTCACGTCTTGGCATTTCATTCCGAATTGGTAGGGGGATTGATTGTGTTCCATTCTAAGGTTTATTAGGTCTCGTACCAGGCATTTTATATTACGTTGGTCTCCGAAATATGCAATTAGTAGCTGTTTAAACTGGTCCCATTCCGATAAGTCGTCCCTACTGGCGATTAAGGTTAGTGCCCTTCCGGCTAGTTTACTTATTACTAAGCGTATAAGCAATGAATTTCTTGCGTCATCTCCGGGTTTGTAAAAGGTTTTTAGGAACATTTCACATGCTCCAATGAAATTTGAGAGATGGGCCTGCGTGCCATCAAACGTCTGAATTGTCTCTAAATAGAGACGTAAGTCTGTGTTACTCATGTTGGTTAAGGGTTGTTTTCGATTTTTGGAAAATTTCAAAAAAAATTTTTTTTTTTTTGAATTAAGCTTTATTTAGTTATTTGTATGATTACTTTTGCTTCGGATTTATTAATTTTTCGTTTGGGTTGTAAAATTTCAAATTTTGTAGAAATTGGGGTTGGTTCTGTTATTTGTAGCGTTTATTATGCTTTGGATGTATTAGTTTTTCTTTTGGACGAAATAATTTTGAATCTTGTAAAAATTGGGGTTGGTTTTGCTATTTGTGATGTTAACTTTGCTTTGGTTTTATTAATTTTCCTTTTAGATTGAATAATTTTGAATTTTGTAAAAATTGGGGATGGTTTTGCTATTTGTGATGTTAACTTTGCTTTGGTTTTATTAATTTTCCTTTTAGATTAGGTAGTTTCAAATTTTGTAAAGATTTTGCTATTTTCGGCGTTATTCTTAGTTTGGAATTGTTAATTTTCAGTTTGGATTGGGTGGATAAAATTTTGGTAAGAATTTGAGATTAATTTCGTACTTGTAGTATTAGATTTATTAATTTTAAGTTTATATTGCGTCGAGTTATTTTTAAAATCGTAGTCGTTGTTTATTTATATTTAATTACACAATGCGGTGATGTATTCACGAGATTTGTATTCAATAATGTTGAATTTATTTACCGTAGTCTTGAATTAATTGTTTTTATGCAGCTTTTAGTTCGTCTTGAGTTCCTGTTTCTTAAGGAATCTTAAATGGATAGATTTATTCTCGTTTAGCTTTGTTTTGGTTAAATTCTGTTAATTAATACTCTTTCCGTGGGTTTTACTGAGTTGCGTAAACGTACAGTTCGTCTGTCTTGTGTTCTACTTATAACTTAAGGTTGATTACTCCTGTACTTCATGGTTGAAATTGAATACTTAAGAATGTAATCTTCGTTACTTTGTTACGTACGTTGAGTTAATTGCACTTACAGGTGTTAGTTTATGGAATTAGATAATTGACTTTCCGTACTCGCTAATGTAAAGTGTTATGTCTGTTTTATTTTTAGATCTCTCGGTACTGCTTGACTTGTAATTGAACTCTTCGTTATGTGCGTTTTCAGGTTTACAATTAAAGCTTCTTATGATGACCGTTTTACTGCACTTTATAATGCTGATTAATTAGTTGAAAAACGTTTAGAGTTTATTGCAATTGTACACGCTTTTATGGATTGTAGGTATTAATATAGAAACTGCGTCGATTTTATTATCCCGTGTATGATGCAAATTGAAATTATACTGAAAGTTGAAAGTTATTTCTTTAGTACTGTGCAAGGATTCTGAAAGCGATTTTAATAATGATATTGCGTTGTTAAGCTATACTTTAATACTGAAGGTTGAAAGTTATTGCACTTCTCTGATGTTCTAAGTGTATAAAAGATGCGAGCTTTGGTTTTAAGTTACCGTATTTTTAGTTAATGCAGAATGTTCTTGTGATTTATTCAGTATTATAGAGGTCAATGGTTTAATTAAACGTTCTGTACTGCTTGTTCGAATTAGCTTTGAAATTGAATTGCGTTCTGTGTTTCTAGTTTGCCGGTTTATAAACGTGCGTTGAATCGGGGTAATTATTTGGTGTTAGTGAATGTGCGCCCGTTTTTTTTTGGATTATTTTGAGTTCGTTCTATTTATTATGGTAAGGATCTCTTAATATTAATTCTCATTTACTTTTAAGAAGAAAATCTCTTTTTAAATTCAATTCTTATTTGCTTTTTTAAAGAAAAAATATCTCTTTGTAAATAATCAAGTCTCATTTGCTTTTTAACATTCAAGTTTCATAAAATGTTATACAGTCTCGTTTTGAAAATAATTCACTTTGAACTATTTTCAAAAATATTCATAATATAAAATACATAAAACGATAGTAATCAATAGTTATAATACTAGCATATATCAATTATAATTTGGTTTAAAAATTTTTTTATGGAAATGAACTTACATTAGTTTCATCTGTTTCTTTGGTGGGTTCGATCGATTCTGTATCTTGTCCACCTTGGTTTGTTTTGTTGGCCTTAGACGATTCTTGTTCCTTGTCCAACTTGGTTTGTTGCTGGATTTAGACGATTTATGTTCTTCCTCCAACTTGGTTTGGGTTCTGCCAAAATTTCGAATAAAAATTCTTGGTCACCAATCTTCCGATTTTTGGATTTTCAGTGCCCTTTTGACATCCGTTACGACTGCGCCAGTTAAAGTTCGGGCCTTTGGAGCTGGTTTTTTAAGAAGCTTTGAAACTTTAACACATTTTTTATTTACTAAGTTAAACAGAAATTACATTGGAATTTGGAATAACTGGTTCTTAATAACATTAATAAAAATAATTTAATTGTACAGGTGAGTAGCTCAAACAACGAAGTATGGAGTTTGGAGACTGACTGCCGGGCATTGAGCTCCCGGGCCTTTTATAATAACCTGCCCTCACACGGCTGTGAGAACTTGCAGATCTCATGTCTGCATTTCTCTTTAATTGTACACTTTAATACAATGTAACAACTTAATTCTAAGTAATTGCGGTCTGTTGACCGCCTGTGACCTGCCACCTGCAGTATCACTGCCCTCACGGATGCAAAGTTGCATGTCCGTTCACATGAACTGTCGATAACCTCTCTGGGTTATCCTTGTGTTACAATGTTGCATTGAACTTATACTTTTACTTAATAATTTCTAATAATTCCTATTAGATTCAATATATCAATATATATAGGTAATTGGGGGATACATAACTCGCGGAAAACGCCCCTTTCTAAACAAAGATTAAACAACCCAACAAAGACACACGGGGCTAACAGGCACGCCTGCAGAGCTGCGTCTGAAGTGATTCCATCATGCCCCGGTGCCTTCTTAGGGTTCATCCTCCTAAGAGCCCTGACGACCTCGTGAACTAGGATTGCCTTATCGGCACCTGTTCCTTGCGCCTTTGCAGCTTCCCGACGTATTAAATCGTGCGACCCTTCATCCCCTCGGATTATCCGATGGGAAAAATTTCTCTAGTAAATATTTCGCTGTGGTTTTAAAACCTTCCGTGTATTCGCCATTTGTTTTCTTTATATTACTGAGCGCGATTTTTGTTGTTTTCTCTAATTACGCGGTATGCGGTTCCCAGGGTTCTTTCTCTGAGTTTTGCGTGCAGAATTCTTTAAATTTATTCGTTCGCGTTTCTTCTATTAATATTTTATATTCGCGGTAACTTTGATTATATTCTATTCTCCGGTGTTCTCTTATTTCTCCCGAAGCGCGTTGATAGCGGCGCCTTAGGTTACGCGTTTCTGCCCGCTTGGTGGTTAGTTCCCGGGTCCACCAGGGTACGCTGTCTTTAAATGTTTTCTTTTGCGGCATGGAATACGACGACGCGTCTACCACCGCGTCGTTTAATTTTTTTCGCGAGTGTTTCTACTTCGTCTGCCTCTCGGCAGTTAAATAGCTCATTTTCGAGCGCAGGGATACTTTCGCCAAATTTTTCTTTAAACCGCTCCCAATTTGCTTTTTTATTACAGAACCGCGGAAATATAGTTAGCTGCTCGTTTGCACTTGTTTTGGTTTTAACGTCCCATGTTATTAATTTATGGTCAGAGAGCGTTTCCTTGTCCGACCTTAGTTTCCAATTACAAATCGTTTCTAACATTTCGTGCGAGACTGCAGTAATATCTATAAAACTGCTGCCTCTATGCGTCTCAAACGTAGGTGAATCATTAGTGTTTATCACACTAAGGTCCCATCCCGTAAAAAGATCTGCAACCTGCGAGCCTCTATCGTCTTCGATAGGGCTGCCCCATAATGGCGACTTAGCATTAAAGTCTCCCGCGATAATTAAATTTCTATTTCTACCGATTTTACGAAGGATTCCTTCAATTTGATTTATTAAGTCCTCTGTTTGAGGATTCTCCCGCCGGGAATCGATCGGCGGAAGGTAAGTGCTTATTACATAAAACGTATGCAATCCCGTTTTTATTTCTGTGGTGGTTATGAACTCATTCGACAAATTGTTTAGGATTATTCCGGCGCACGTCCCGTTATTTATTATTATCCCACTACGCGGTCGTTCGCTGTTTGCGTTTAAAACGGTAACCCCTTCCCAAAACCTGTTATTTTGTGGCTATACAGGTGCGGTTCCTGTATAAGCCCGATGTTGATATTATTTTCGCTGAATAACTTTACGAAGTTATTTGTAGCCCCTTTTCCTTTCCCGAGATTTAGTTGCGCGAATTTAATCTTCTTGCTTCTTTAAATCTATCTTTTCTTCACGGTCCATAATCGATGTTGCGTGTGATTGCGTTCTTCAATCTCAGCATCGTGGGGCATCTACTCGACTTGGCGTCGTGGCGCGTATCGACCTTCGCGCCACCGCCAGTTCTGTCGTTTTCACTAGCGCAAACCACACAGCAGGGGACTGCCCTCCGGCAATTCTTGAACTCGTGACCGACTTCGGCACAGATACCGCACCACTGTACCTTCTCCCTGCACTCCATCGATCTATGGCCGTACTCGTAGCACCTGTAGCACTGGGTCATCGAGAAGTGGTCCCGGGCCCAGACTCTTCGCCACCTGAGGTTTATAGCGTCAGCTAATATACGTCTCCGAAGTGTGGGGGTCACTTCGAAGACTACGTTGACGAAGGGATCCCTAGGCCCTTTCCGTCAAACCTAAATTTCTCCCTCAGGTGGTCTTCAATCTTCAAATCGCCGAAGCGGGATTCTGGCACGCGATCAACCGCACCAGTTCTTCCGCCTTCATCCCCGCTTCGACCCCGGAAGAACGACCCGTGGGCGCTTCTTCTCGATGGTCTTCGCTACGAGCTCTTTGCAGTCACCGACAACCTTCGACTGCAGTTTCTTCGCATCTTCTCGGTTTGCACACTCGACAACTACACCGCCCTTGCGAGTTCTACGAGCTCCGACCACAACAAAACCATCACGAGCGGGATCGACCTTCTTCTTTAGGGTCGACATGACGTCATCCTTCTCCCTGGCCTGGCGTCGACCCTAACTGCAAAGGTGGGCGTCGCCCTGCAGCAGCTGCAGCATACGACGCCTTCCGCGGCATCGGCACCTCCTGGCTCCTGGAACACTGCTGCCATGAAACACAAGCAACCACCGCTGGACTTCCCCGACAACATTAGCTCTCCCAGAATCACTAGCCACAAGCCGCAGCGCCCTAACCATACCTATAAGTTGATTCGCCGCGTCGAGGAAATCATCCAGGGCGTAGCGAATCCTCTTTCTGTCCTCCACGACGATAGTGGCGGAGGTCGTCGGCACCCTCCCGGAGATGAACCAGTGCGCCTTCCTCACCTCAATCTCAGGAGGTCCAGCTCATCGAGGTCGCTAGCTGCAACGCTAACGTCGCTGCTAGTCGACATCTTTCGCTGGGCTCCCGAAGTTGAGGGCGATTCAGGCGCCGCAGCCACCCCAGGGGCCCTGACTCCTCGAAACGACCGCCGCAGACACAGGCTCCTCTACCTCCCCTGAATCCCTAACCTAACGTCTTTAAAATTACCTTTAGCTGTTTCCCCAACAGCGCCCTCAGCCTCCGACCTAACTCCCTCTTCTTCCTGGGCAACGGGTCCTCGTCGCGGTGGACCACCATGCTGACAAAACAAACGACAAAAATGACACCTAAAACGCAGCTCAAAACCACTTGACTGTTACGACGCTAAAAGAAAGACGCTAGAAGAACGCAAAACGTTGGTCCAATAAAATGTTTTGTTTAAAGGTGAACCGTAAGCAACCTTGTATTTATTTAAACTTCGAACCGCCCAATTAAATATCAAATTTTAACAAAAATACAACAAGCACCAAGCGTCAAAATAACAACTAGAATCAAATAAATTCCCTAGCGCAATTCGATTCAAAATGTACCGCGAAGAACACTATTTATTTATTTTAAATTTTTTAAACCGCCAAATCAATTTAAATAAACTAATTACTTCAAAATATCTAATTTACAAACCAAAACACTTTATTTTTAAACGTGTAATTAAGAAAATAAGGTCGAGCGCAATCGGAATGAGGTAACCGGAAATGACCTTTCACTTAATCACTTGGTAACTGTAACTGCTACACCGCTTAATTACACCAAAATCGATATTAAACGAACTTATAAGTACGCGTGTACTTAAATTACGGAAAATTTATATTAAAATTGTTTTAAAGTTTACAGTTTTTGAGATATTTATTTGATTTGAAAAGGCTTAGATTTTTGTTTTTTTGGTTATTATTTTATTATACGCGAGTTAAAGTTCGGGCCTTTGGAGCTGGTTTTTTAAAAAGCTTTTGACTTTAACACATTTATTTTACTTTGAAACAGATGAACTTGTACATAATACTAAAATTAATTATTGACTAGTGAGTAGCTTGAACAACGAAGTATGGAGTTCGAAGACTGACTGCCGGGCATTGAGCTCCCGGGCCTTTTATAATAACCTGCCCCTCACACGGCTGTGAGAACTTGCAGATCTCATGTCTGCATTTCTCTTTAATTGTACACTTTAATACAATGTAACAACTTAATTCTAAGTAATTGCGGTCTGTTGACCGCCTGTGACCTGCCACCTGCAGTATCACTGCCCTCACGGATGCAAAGTTGCATGTCCGTTCACATGAACTGTCGATAACCTCTCTGGGTTATCCTTGTGTTACAATGTTGCATTGAACTTATACTTTTACTTAATAATTTCTAATAATTCATATTAGATTCAATACATCAATATATATATGTAATTGGGGGATACATAACTCCTCCCACCGTAAATGAAAAATTAAGGTTTTTCTTAATTTTTAAATACATAAAATTCATTATTTAAATTCATTTAAAATTCATTGTTTCTAATGGTATGCTTATTGTTTCCTTTTTTCTCTTTGTTTCCTTAAATCTAGAACTGTTTCCTTTATTCTTATATCTAAGGTACATTTTGTATAATACATACATGATTACAAAAATTACTAAAATGATCAATACAATTGTCCAAACACTTATATTATTATAATGTAACTTTGGCGTTTTGAGTTCATTTAATTGTTCTTTATAACTTTCCACTAATTTCACGGCGTGGTTGAGATCGTCAAGTCTAGATGCTCTAGCTTCATGGGTTTCTTAATTATTTCTTCGTCTTCTTGTTGTATCTTGAATTGTAGTTCCGGTAGGTTTGCAAGTTTCTTTGTTGTTATGGGATCTTGATAAACTCTGATTACTTCATCTTTCAATTTCACATAACAATCTTCCTTGAGGGTAATTAGTTTGCTTCCAATTAATGCTTGGTTATTTTCATCTTGGTTGCAGTGGATAGTTGCTATTACTTCTGTTGGGAAAATGGCTATCCATTTGTTATCTGTAACTTTTTGAATTTTCATATTAGTTATTTGCACTTGTTTGGTTTCACAGTTTTCGTAGTGATTTGAGAATTTTAATAGTTGTACTTCACAAGGGCTGTCTTCTTGAATGGTTGTTGTCGTCATCGATTGACATAAATATTGGTTTGGTGTTACTTCAGTACATTTTTCGTTTGTATAACCATATCTCAGTTCATTTAGGGATAGGAATTTGGTTTTGGGTATGATTACTTGGTATGTGCTAGTAACCTTTGTTGGAAAAGCAAATAAATGATAATACTGATAATTGTTACTTTCTACTATCGGGATTTCTATTAAAATATTATTTCGTTATTCTTAATGTAGCCTTTACTATAGCTATCTTTTCAAATATTAGAATGTTCGATTCGGTTACATCAAAAGGTAATTTACTGTTAATTATAAGTGATCTAATTTTTATTAATTCGTTTAATAAATCGGTTGGTTCAATAATACTAGAGTGTAAGGTATTTAGTTTTGCAAATGTTACTGCGTTTTCTAACGTTGCTAAAATTTGTTGCATTAAAGTAAGGGTGGATATTATTTGAGTAAATATTGTGTTAAATCTAATTAAATCTCGCATGCCTAACGAGGTAGTTTGCATGGTGGTTTCAAGGGTTTGCATTCGGTTGGCTATACTGTCCTGATTTTTACTAGCTTTCTCAATGTTTCGTTGAACTTTATGATCGTTGATTGGGTTAACGATAATTGGTTGCTGATTATGGTTTTATGTCATTTTGATTCTCAATTAATTGTTGTATTGTGTTGTCATAACGTTCTGCGTCTTGGTTATCTAAATTGCCTGTGATAGCTTTTATTATGTTACCTAATCCGTTGATTAGTCCTCTTTTCGTCTAGTAGTTTGTTCGTTGGGTATTAGTCTATTAAGTTTATCTTCTATGTTTCTTAAAATGCTTTCTATTATACTGTTGTAATTCATCATTTCCAATGCGTATTCTTTTCCGAATTTTGCTGTGTTCATTGATTGTTTTAATCGGTCATAGTTTTCTGTGATTGTTTGAAATTCTTGTTTTAATTCTGTTAGGTCGAATTTTTGTGCGAATGTCCAATAGTCGATCGTGTTTTGCATACTGCCTAATTTAATTGGTAATATACCGGGGTTGTTTTTTATGTCTTCTATTATTACTTGGTTGTCCGTTCTACCTGGGTGGAGGTTGACGGTAAGGGTGATGATTGTCCATCTGAAATTACAGGGTGTCTTAGGTTTTTTAAATGAATGTATTTCGTTATTTTACCGTTGTCTACTACTGCTATGTTTTTATCTGATATTTTCTTAATTTTAAATGGTCCTAAATTTCTGGGTGCTGTTTTATGTCGCTTGCTTTGAAAGTTTTTCTCATATACGGTTTGTCCTATTGTAAATTTATTTGAGTCGGTATTTTTGTTTCGGGTTGTGGTGATACGTTCCTTATCGTTTTCTAATTTATCTTTTACTTTGTCATAAGTTATTTTTAGTTTTTGTTTATGATCTTTCGCATATTGCTGATATACTTCTTTATTGTAGTGTATGTCATAGGGATTTCGTGAATCTGAATGTCCTAAGGTTAATTCTAAGGGTGTAAAGTAAGTTGATGAGTGAATTGTGTTATTATAGGCGATTAGTGCGTATGACATTAAATTGGTTATATGTTCCTTTTTATAATTTATTCTTAATAATCGAATTTGTTCTAGCAGGGTTAAATGTAATCGTTCAATTAGTCCGTTTGACTCAGGGTGGTTTTCCGTTATGAAATGAATGTTTATTTTGTGTAGTTCTAAAGTGTTTTGAATTGTCTCATTTTTAAATTCGCTACCATTGTCTAAAGTTATTGATTCGGGTGTTCCGTAAAATGTGAAATATTGTAAAAATCCTTGGGTCACGTCAATGCTATTTTTGGATGTGATTGGTATTGCTTGGCCTATTTTTGTAAATGCGTCTATAATTGTTAGATAGTTTTGTGCTTCTACTACTAGAGTATCGGCATGTAGTTTTTGAAATGGTTTGTCGGGTGTTTTGGTTAACATTAAAGGTATCTTTGGGGGTTTCCTATCGTATTTCGCTCTGTCACATAGTTCGCATTGGTTAATAAAATCTGTGGTCAAGTCCTTCATGTCTTTAAAATAATAGCGTCTTACAAGTTGTTTTATTGTTTCGTTAATTCCACGATGGTTGGTTTTTCCTTCGTGTTGATTTCTAATTACATCGTTTATTTCGTCAGGGTCGTCTAGTGTTATTAGTTTTCTAGTACATCTGATGAGTTCAGGTCCAGAGTTATTGAATAGTTTAATGTATAATTCTGAAAATCTTTGGTATAAATGTTCGGTATTGAAATAAAAATAAAATCGTTTTTTCTCGGGGGTGTATTCTTTTAAAATTTTAATTATTTGTTCCTCATTATCATCTTTAGTTATTTGAATTTGGTATATCTTTTTGTTATCTACTTTTGTATATTTTACTGGATTAGGGTTATTTAAAACTTCGGTTATTGTAAATTGGTTAGGTTTCATATCGATTGCTTCATTTAAAATTTTTATCGCGTTTTTTGGTTCTTCGTTTTGTGTCGAATGTATTGTGTCGATCTCGTCTGGATCTTCTCTTATTTCTGTTTCGTCTACGTTTCCTATAATGGATTCCGTTTCTAATGCATTGAGTTGGATTCGGCTTAAAGCGTCTGCGTTGTTGTTATAAATTCCCTTTTTATATATAATTTCGTAATCATACTCTTCGAGTCTGATTCTCCATCTTTGTAATTTTGAATTTGGTTCTTTCAGTTTGCATAACCATACTAGTGGTCTATGGTCAGTATATATGTAAAATTTTCTTCCGTATAGGTAAGGTCTAAAATATTTTGTTGCCCAAATTATGGCTAATAATTCTTTTCTATAGTGCTATATTTTTGTTCGTTTTCATTCAGGGTTCTGGATGCGTAGCTGATAGGTTTATCGCTACCTACTTTTCCTTGGCTCAATACTGCGCCTAATGCTACATTCGATGCGTCTGTCGTCAGTATAAATGGTTTTGTAAAGTCTGGGTATTCTAATACAGGGTGATTAGTTAATATGTTTTAATTTTGTCTACGGCTTTAATAAATTCCGGGTGTGTTCAATTTTGTTTCCTTTTAAACAATTTGTCAGGGTTTGGTTATCTGAGCGTAACCTTTAATGAATTTGCGGTAGTAACCACTAAGTCCTAGAAATCCTTTAATTTCTTTGTTTGTTTTTGGCAATGGGTAATTTAGAACTGCATTTGTTTTGTCTGGATTTGGCATTACTCCTTGAGGTGTTATTACATGTCCTAAAAATGATACTTCTTTTTGTAAAAATTCACTTTTGTCTAATTGTACTTTAAAATGTGCTTGTCTAAGTCTTTCGAATACTTCTGTCAATCTTTCTATGTGTTCTACTAATGATGTGGAATAAACTATGATGTCGTCAAGGTATACAAGGCATTTCTCATTGTGTATTCCTCGTAGTATATTGTCCATGACTCTCTGGAAAGTAGCGGGTGCGTTCTTTAATCCAAATGGCATTCGTTTGTACTCGTAATGTCCTCTAGGTGTGCTGAAGGCTGTTTTTGATATGTCTTTTTCTTCCATCTCTACCTGATGGTATCCTGATGCTAGGTCTAATGTTGTAAAATATTGGCATTTGCCTAATTTATCTAAAATTTCGGTTATATTTGGTAGTGGATATTTGTCATCTACCGTTTTTTCATTTAACTTTCTATAATCTATTACCATTCTGTACTTTCTCTTTCCGGTTGCGTCTAATTTCTTAGGTACTATTAACACGGGGCTGCTCCATGGTGAATTGGAGTGCTGGATTATGTCTTGGTCTAATAAATCTGCTACTTGTCTGTCAGCTTCTTCTTGGCTTGCATGAGGTAGTCTATATGCTTTTGTAAAGATTGGTTTATTGTCTGTCAACTCGATATTATGTTTTACTGTGTTGGTGAATGTTAATGGTATTCCTTCACAATGGAATATGTCTCGGTATTCAAAACATAAGTTCTTAATTGCTCTTTCTTCTTCTTGATTGATATCGGTATTAAAGCGAATATTAGTTAAATTTTCTCTTAACATTTCGTCATGTTCCATTGGGTTGTATTCGTTTTCTAAATTTTCGTCTATTTCCATTTCGTTAAAATTTAGTTCTTCTACGTTAATTGGGTCTGTCAGTGATAATTCTACGGGGTAGTCGTTTGAATTTAATATTGTTGTGGTTGCATAATTATCTTTTATTTGAACTAAGGCAGTTGGGGTTTCTACTCCTTGTTGAAAAGTTATATGATTTATTATTCCTAAATTTTTGTTAGATTTTACTGGGATTTTTATTTTTCTTTCCGTTCGGGGTTCTATTGTGTATTTTTGTTCAACTTGTGTGTTTTGTAATTTAATTGGGATTTTTCCGTATTTTGTCCTTAATAAACGATTTTTAATGTCAGTGTTGGCTCCTAATTTTCTTAGAAGGTCCATTCCGATTAATCCGTCATATTTATCGTTAAATTCGAATACACAAAATTTATGTTTCATTTTGACATTAAATGTTCTCGGTAAGGGTATATTTGCTACGAATTGGTGTAGTGTTGTTTGATGAGCTGTTTTGATTTTGAATGGTTCTCTTTCTACATAATCTAAATAGTGTTTTTGTACGGTTCTGGGGCTAATTAATGTTTTTGATGATCCGGTATCAATTAATAGTTTGAATTTGGCGTGGGGTATTTCTATGTATGGTAATACTAAGTGATTTATGTTATTTAAGTTTATTAAGTTTGGTCGGTTATGAATTGGTCCATTTGAAAATTTGAGTTTGAGTTTTCTTCGTCGTACTCCTCGTAAGTTTCGTATTGTTCGTCACGTTCATAAGTTTCTGTATGATTTGATTCATTGTTTGTAGGTGTCTCAATGTCATTATTCTGGTCAGTGTCAAATTTTTCTATTTCTTGATGAAATAATTCTTCCGATGTAAAATTACGTTTCTGATGAGGGTTTGGTCGGATATGTGTTATTTTTGTGTTTTGTCTGGTGTTACCAGATGAGGTGTCCATTGGTGTTGGTTTGTAATAATTGTTAGGGTTGTTATTATTATTAGTCATTGGTGTATTTCTGTTGGGGTTTGCGTTGAATACTGGTCTTTGTTGGTTTAGGTTTTGATTAAATCTTGGTTGGAATGCGGGTTTCGTAAAAGTTGGGTTGAATGTTGGTCTTGAAAAATTTTTAAATTGATTATTAAAATTGGTATTGTTAAAACTTGGGTTGTTACTTCGCGGTTGATTTGTTTGTGGGTTAAAGGGTGTGAATTTTTGTTGAGGGATTGTTTGTCTTGTAGCTTGTATAGCTTTTGTTGGTGAATAACTTTTATTTGCGTTGGGATTGTATAGTCTGTTGCGGTAATACATTACATTTTCTTCTTCTATTACTAGGCTCATAGCTTCTTCTAGATTTTGGGGTCGTTGGAATCTGATTTTATCCGATAGTCGTTTTGGTAAAGCGTTTATGTATGTGTCTAGTGCCATTTCGCAATACATTTTTGTTTTTAAATGTCTAACGTTTTGATCGGGTTCTTCGATTTTTAATTTTGTTAAAATTAAACTTCTCACGTCTTGGCATTTCATTCCGAATTGGTAAGGGATTGATTGTGTTCCATTCTAAGGTTTATTAGGTCTCGTACCAGGCATTTTATATTACGTTGGTCTCCGAAATATGCAATTAGTAGCTGTTTAAACTGGTCCCATTCCGATAAGTCGTCCCTACTGGCGATTAATGTTAGTGCCCTTCCGGCTAGTTTACTTATTACTAAGCGTATAAGCAATGAATTTCTTGCGTCATCTCCGGGTTTGTAAAAGGTTTTTAGGAACATTTCAGATGCTCCAATGAAATTTGAGAGATGGGCCTGCGTGCCATCGAACGTCTGAATTGTCTCTAAATAGAGACGTAAGTCTGTGTTACTCATGTTGGTTAAAGGTTGTTTTCGATTTTTGGAAATTTCAAAAAAAAAATTTTTTTTTTTTTGAATTAAGTTTTATTTCGTTATTTGTATGGTTACTTTTGCTTCGGATTTATTAATTTTCCGTTTGGGTTGTAAAATTTCAAACTTTGTAGAAATTGGGGTTGGTTCTGTTATTTGTAGCGTTTATTATGCTTTGGATGTATTAATTTTTCTTTTGGATTAAGTAATTTTAAATTTTGTAAAAATTGGGGATGATTTTCCTTTTTATGACGTTATTTTTGCTTTGGTTTTTTAAATTTTCCTTTTTAGATTGGATAACTTAGAGTTTTGTAAAAATTGATGTTGATTTAGCTATTTGAAACGTTAACTTTGGTTTTGGTTTGTTAATTTTTCAATTAGATTAGGTACATAAAGATTTGGTAAAGGTTGATGTTTATTTTACTACTTTCGGCGTTATTCTTAGTTTGGAATTGTTAATTTTCAGTTTGGATTGGGTATATAAAATTTTGGTAAGAATTTGAGATTAATTTCGTACTTGTAGTATTAGATTTATTAATTTTAAGTTTATATTGCGTCGAGTTATTTTTAAAATCGTAGTCGTTGTTTATTTATATTTAATTACACAATGCGATGATGTACTTGTGAGATTTATTTCAATAATGTTAGATTAATTACCGTAGTCTTAGATTTGCCGGTTTTTAATGCAGCTTTTACTTTGTCTTGAGTTCCTGCTTCTTAAGGAATCTTAAATGGATAGATTTATTCTCGTTTAGCTTTGTTTTATTTAACTTCTGTCAACTTGTAATTAATATGACTCGAGGTTGCACTTTATTGTTTGCATGAACTACTAAAAGATATAGTGTTCGTTACTTTGTAATAATTGCGTACATATGATTATACTTGTTGAGGTACTTAACACTTACAGGTGTTAATAGAAATTAGATACGTCTGTTTCTGTAATTGCTAACCGCTTTCGCATAAAGTGTTACGTCTGTTTTATTTTTAGATCTCTTGGTATTATAATGCTTGTTGGTAATTGAATCTCTCCGTAATGTAGTTTTCAGCGTTTTAATTATGAGCGTATGATAACGTTTTAGCGTTTTAATTAAAGATTCTTATGATGACCGTTTTACTGCACTTTATAATGCTGGTTACTTAGTTAAAAAACGTTTAGATTTTATTCCGTGATTGTTGCAACTTATTTATAGAGTGTTGTGGTGTAATTTTCATGCGCTTCTATAATTCCGTGATGTATTTTATTACGTATGATGCAAATTGAAATTATACTGAAAGTTGAAAGTTATTTCTTTAGTACTGTGCAAGGATTCTGAAAACGATTTTCTCCGAGTTTTAATTGTATAATAGATGCGAGCTTTGTTTTCTTAGGTGGTTTTAGGTTACCGTATTTTTAGTTAATGCAGAATGTTCTTGTGATTTATTCAGTATTACAGAGGTCAATGGCTTAATTAAACGTTCTGTACTGCTTGTTCGAATTAGCTTTGAAATTAATTTCGCGTTAGTTTACCGGTTTATAAACATGGGTTTGAATCGCGGTTCTTATTTTGGTGTGAGTGAATGTGCGCCCGTTATTTTTGGATTATTTTGAGTTCGTTCTATTTATTATGGTAAGGATCTCTTAATATTAATTCTCATTTACTTTTAAAAAAAAACTCTCTTTTTAAATTCAATTCTTATTTGCTTTTTTTTTAAAGAAAAAATATCTCTTTGTAAATAATCAAGTCTCATTTGCTTTTTAACATTCAAGTTTCATAAAATGTTATACAGTCTCGTTTTGAAAATAATTCACTTTGAACTATTTTCAAAAATATTCATACATAAAACAATGATCAATAAAATAATACTAGCATATATCAATTATAATTTGGTTTAAAAAATTTTTATGGAAATGAACTTACATTAGTTTCATCGGTTTCTTTGGTGGGTTCGATCGATTCTGTATCTTGTCCACCTTGGTTTGTTTTGTTGGCCTTAGACGATTCTTGTTCCTTGTCCAACTTGGTTTGTTGCTGGATTTAGACGATGCTTGTTCTTCCTCCAACTTGGTTTGGGTTCTGCCAAAATTTCGAATTAAAATTCTTGGTCACCAATCTTCCGATTTTTGGATTTTCAGTGCCCTTTGACATCCGTTACGATTGCGCCAGTTAAAGTTCGGGCCTTTGGAGCTGGTTTTTTAAAAAGCTTTTGACTTTAACACATTTATTTTACTTTGAAACAGATGAACTTGTACATAATACTAAAATTAATTATTGACTAGTGAGTAGCTTGAACAACGAAGTATGGAGTTCGAAGACTGACTGCCGGGCATTGAGCTCCCGGGCCTTTTATAATAACCTGCCCCTCACACGGCTGTGAGAACTTGCAGATCTCATGTCTGCATTTCTCTTTAATTGTACACTTTAATACAATGTAACAACTTAATTCTAAGTAATTGCGGTCTGTTGACCGCCTGTGACCTGCCACCTGCAGTATCACTGCCCTCACGGATGCAAAGTTGCATGTCCGTTCACATGAACTGTCGATAACCTCTCTGGGTTATCCTTGTGTTACAATGTTGCATTGAACTTATACTTTTACTTAATAATTTCTAATAATTCATATTAGATTCAATACATCAATATATATATGTAATTGGGGGATACATAACTCGCGCACTATAAAAATTTCACACACTTTTTGGTTGTTTTACCCGGTTTTTTACTCGATTTACGCGGTTTTTATTTTAAATTTATTATTAAAAATGCCTTTTTAAGTTATTCCGAAATTATTTTGAGTATTAGTTTAGTAGATTTTTGTTTTATTGGCCCGTAATTTATTTATTTTATTTTAAAACGCGTATTTAGTTTAAATTACAAAGAAAACGCGATTTATTTAGTTTTTATTTAGTTTAAATTCTGTTTTAAAATTTTTATTTTACTGCCCTGTATTTAAATTTTGATGGCACACAATTATAAAAATAAAACACAATAAAAAGCAAAGCTTCAAATAAAATAATTCAACAATAAATAATAAAACCCTAGATAAACACTTACTGTTATTGATGAAGCGGGAGCTCGGCAGAAACACGTCCGCTCGCTTCAAGCGGCAACTAGAAAGTTATTTATAGGACAGCCCAACGTCCGAGATTGATAAATCCAGTTAATACATAGAAATATTTATATGTCGACCAAATGATGGGGCGCGAATTATTTAGGGAGCATAGCAATATTAATAGGCGGTCTAACGTCGGAGATCGAAAATGCCAATTCTTGTTTATACATAGCAATATATATATATATATATATATATATGTATATATATATGTATATATATATAATATTATGTAGGGGGGGGGTACAAGGCTTCTAAGGGTAGATTTGTGTTAAAAGGGGTGTATGCCAAACAATAGGATTAATATATCAGATATAATAATTTAAAAAACTATATTTTGCTGTACTTTACATATGCTAAAGTATGTACCATTTTAGTTTGAAACATATGTGCCAAAAGGTAGACAACATGACTTTATGACGTTGATACAATGCACGGTACTTAAGGTTTTATACTGAGTTGATATTTTATGAGCCAGTGAAAGTACATTTGCCGTCGGAAAGCCGAACGCATTTATGGATATCTGCAACCAACAAAGCGTCCAGGTCGTGTGTAAATTATTTGGCTTTTTTTTTAATAGAATCAACTTTTGGACGAATTGTAAAATCAAAATTAAAAGTGAATAGAAATATAATAGGTTATTGGAGATTTGTGAAGTGATTTGGACCAATAGTAGAAATTAAGAATATTATAAAGACTGTAGTGAAGGTATTTTGGACACGAAAGGAAAGACGAATTGTTATTGGATATTGTATGTTTTAGAATTGTAATTCAAGTAAGCTAAGGTTGTTGATCTTATCGCTAAGCAAAATAAATATAAAAGATTCTAATTTCGATTATGTTCAGATAAAGACGTGTTTTACAAAACCTGCGTTAAAAGTTGTACAAATATTTATTGAAATAAAAGTTTTTGAGAATTAAAGAGTATAATTTAGTCAAAGTGAAAGTAATAAGAAGCATCGAGAGTATTAAAGGCAACGAATATTAAAGAAGATTTAGAGTGGTAACTAGTGCGACGGGAAAAGGCGACGATTATTTAGGTTTGAGCAAGATTGGTGTTGGTTTTGGAAAGATTTGGTTTAACGGCAGTAGGAGATTTGAGTAGATATAGAAGGCAACGACGATATTGATAATTTTTGGAGTGATTTGAGCAGATTAACGGCAGTAAGGACATCGTGTGGATATTAAAGGAATAGCAGGACAAGGATTGATTTAAACTAGGACGGCTGGATTGATTTGGATTGAGCAAGGAGAGGATTGATTGGAGTACGAAGCAGAGAAACAGGAGAGCAATATATTACGAGGAAGAATTAACGCAGGGGAAGTAGATACAACTGTTTTTTTTAAATTCTAAATTGGGGTAAAATTATTTCAGATTTGGGGTCAACGAAATTGGTTAAGAACACCTGGAGGCAATACGCAAGTGGACTACAATTGAGAATCCGTGTGAAGGTGCGTACGGTGAATACGATCTTGAGCCAGCAGTTAAAAGAAGGACTTCAGCGCGGTATAATTCTGGTAAGTACCGTGAATATCTTAAAACGTCAAAATTAAAGTCATAAATAGTTACATAAATATTTTGGCACCAAGCAACTTTGATCTGTTAAAATTTGGCATATATAGTAAATCAGTGCATTAAAAAGTGGTAAAACAAACGAGTGTGCAGTTTGGTTGGGTAGTGCACATCTACTCACGATTGAACTCACGGTGAGTAGGTGAACGCCCTGAGATTAAAGTTTCATATAGTCGAGGCATAATAAATAGTAAACAGTAAATAGAAGAACCAACCAAACGTTGCTAAAGCACCTCGAATAGAAGTCATTTATTGAATACTAAAATAGGGACGACGACAAAAGTCGTGTAGCAAATTTTGTTTAATTAAATAAAGTAGTAAAGTTTATAATCACATTATTTTTATAAAAATAAAAATAAAAGGGTAGAGTAAACAAGCAAAAGTAAATAAATAAGTTTAGTGTAGGTAGAAGAATATATATATATATATATATATATATATATATATATATATATATATAATAATTTTTATATTTTCTGGACCATTTATATAATTTTTGCAAAACTTTTCTTGGAACTGGTCATTAGCAATTAATTTGAATGTTTTCTACATGTAAAATAAACTCGTTTATCTTGCTTTTTTATTTTTATTATTCATATTACGCGTTTCGGTTAAACAACCATTTTCAAATATGAAAGCTATAAAATATCTCTAATTAAATAATGACTTTTTAAAAATTTAAATTGCATACATACCATTTAATGTAAAGTCAAATTATTAAAACTTACAAATTATAAAATTATTTCTAACATTGTAGGATAAGCAACAGTACATCCTAATAATGTTATTTTGGATATGTTTTTAATTTAAAAATTGGTTTCCTTGTCAATTTACACCTAACATTTAGATTAATCAAACTTTACAAAACTAATACCTTATCAGTGATAATGCTATTCAATTATATATATATATATATATATATATATATATATATATATATATATATATGAACTTTCACATGCTTATGGTAATATACAGTGTGAGAGGATATTAACGTATGTGGTATTCAGATTATTTCTGTTGTATTAAATTGTGGTAAATGTTTATAAACCCGTCTTGGTCTATTTTTGAGTTTATAGCTTTAGGGTTTTTTTGGATTTCTATTGTTTCAATTATGCTTCTTTTGTTATCATTTACTTCCGTCCGTAAAATTTAAAATTACTAAAATCGAACTGGTGGACTTTTTCAAATGCGTGCATTGCTAGGGCCGTGCTTTTTTTATTATTAGTTTTTATAGTATATTTATGCTCATATACTCGTTTATGGAGGTATTGTTTAGAATTTCCGATATATACTCCAGGGCATTCTTTACAGTTGATTTTGTATATTGTGTGGGTTCTGTTTTTTTGTTATATTAACGGTTTGAGTTTTGTAAATACCGCTCTTGAAGAGTTATTTGGTTTATGTGGCTAAATCATTTATTGAACGAATAATAAAAATAAAAGTCCATAAAATATATAATAATGGCGGTAAACAAGAAAAACAGATTAATGAAATTAAAATAGGGATTGAATATACTCCAGGGTTATCAGAAAAAATTTAAAAATGCCTTAAGAACTATAACATCTATGTGGCACATAAACCAAATAACTCTTCAAGAGCGGTATTTACAAAACTCAAACCGTTAATAGATGGAAAAACAGAACCCACACATTATAAAAAATCAACTGTAAAGAATGCCCTGAAGTATAAATAGGGAATTCTAAACAATACCTCCATAAACGAGTATATGAGCATAAATATACTATAAAAACTAATAATAAAAAAAGCACGGCCCTAGCAATGCACGCCATTGAAAAAGTCCACCAGTTCGATTTTAGTAATTTTAAATTTTACGGACGGAGGTAAATGATAACAAAAGAAGCATAATTGAAACAATAGAAATCCAAAAAAACCCTAAAGCTATAAACTCAAAAATAGACCAAGACGGGTTTATAAACATTTACCACAATTTAATACAACAGAAATAATCTGAATACCACATACGTTAATATCCTCTCACACTGTATATTAGCATAAGCATGTAAAAGTTCATATGTATAATTGAATAGCATTATCACTGATAAGGTATTAGTTTTGTAAAGTTTGATTAATCTAAATGTTAGGTGTAAATTGACAAGGAAACCAAGTTTTAAATTAAAAACATATCCAAAATAACATTATTAGGATGTACTGTTGCTTATCCTACAATGTTAGAAATAATTTTATAATTTGTAAGTTTTAATAATTTGACTTTACATTAAATGGTATGTATGCAATTTAAATTTTTAAAAAGTCATTATTTAATTAGAGATATTTTATAGCTTTCATATTTGAAAATGGTTGTTTAACCGAAACGCGTAATATGAATAATTAAATTTAAATAAGCAAGATAAACGAGTTTATTTTACATGTAGAAAACATTCAAATTAATTGCTAATGACCAGTTCCAAGAAAAGTTTTGCAATATATATTACTGTGTAACCTTATAAGAATCGAGCTTCACGAATTGGGCGTCAAAATTTATGCCGTGGAACTCCGCTCTAATTTAATACTCTCTCGAAAAACATTCGAGCCTTAACGTTGGGCCGTGGAACTCGGGTAAATCCTAACCAACCATAAATTTTTTTGTTGACAATTTTATATATTTTTTCAAAACTCGAAAATTCAAAAATTTAAATAATACAAACAAAATATCCTTACCCGTTTTCCTCTCTTCCTCGGTTGAACGGCCTTCTTCAACTGCTTCCGGCTAGCTCATTCGGACCTCCTTTAGGATACCTATATTCAAACTCATATCCTATCATTCACGCATACTCCCAATAAAACCACAAAATACAATCAACATACAATCTTTTATTTATTCCTAGTTACAAATGCAACTCAACACTGTCCATATTTTATTGTACACGTTACACTTTAGTAACTCTTATTTTGTGATGTCCTGTATTTACCTTTTTAATCATCAAACACATAAAATGTACTCGGAGTAAATGGACCTTGAATAATACTTTCTCTAAAATTCCTTCTTTATAATTTATTTATTTATTTTGATAATCTAAGTAAACTGTGGGGTAAGGTGAGCTCATAATACCAAACTAATTCTGCATAATGTATGCCCTTCTACTGTGCATACTCTTAAAATACAAAAGAAACAAAGCCATGTACTCTTCACAAAAATTTTCACATTCTAATGGAACGTTTAAAAAGCTTTATAAACACCTTCAAATTTCTAGTTGAATACCGTAATAAAGTTATTTACACATATTCAGTTCAATATGCAAATAATCCACACTACCTTGAATAACACTCCATACGCCACCCCCAATATTTACAGTTTATAGAAATGACAAATTTAAATCGTTACCTGAAACTTGTAGAAGATCTCCGCTCTAGTAGATGATGCCATGTATTTTCTATCTGAACTGCAGGTCGTTTTCCTCTATTTCTAGACTAACCCCATCCAGGTTGAACTGCAAATGCCTTCTCGGTATAACCAAATTCCAAATTTCATTTCAATTATACTTCTTTTACAGTAATCTGCGTTACTTAATTTCCCGACACGAGTTGATTATAACATTATAGGTGATACCTTCATAAAAGAATTTATACTCTCGGCACACTAACCGCGTTTTTTAATTTAAGAGGCTACCACTAAACAAAACAATTTAAATGGTTTTGTAATACTTACAACTCATGTTGACTTTGGTACGATCGAAATAATAAGGGCTTTAATCGTATTTTCCTAAACTATTTATATTTTTCAAATGTAACCTCTCCCTACCTCCCCGCGCGAAATCCTCTGCTCACAACACATATTCTCAAAATTTTGCACTCAACCCCATTTTCAAATCCGCGAATTTTTATTCCTAATTATAATCTTTCAAGAAAATGATGCTACACTATCCTCGCGTTCATATCAAGTAAAACTAAACATATCAACCAATCGTAGCTCTAATGACGTTTCACATATCCCTCCTATACTATTGTGGTCTTGTGCTTATACGTTTTCTATGTCCCTTTCTAACCTGGTCTTAGTGGTAGAAAATCAATATTCCAGTCTATATGCTATTTAAACCCACGTGGACTGTCTACGTGAGTAAAATAACCCCCCATCTAGCCTTTCCCGTGAATATAAGCGACGGTTTATCCAATCCTTAGAATAAGTTGTTCGTTATCTACAAATTAAACAGAACTTGACATTTAAAAAAACGCAGGTGTTCAATCTTACATGACCGTTTTAAATATATTTCCACGATTTAGAGTTCGACGTATTTTCTACCCTCCTAATATATTTGTCTGTTAGCAACGCGTTTTGCCTTTGTATCATTGACATTTCCACGCTTTTATGCATATTATACACCATAATCATTCAATTAAATACAAATTAATTAATAAATGAATGGCATTGACTTCTACCATTTAATTTCTTTGCAAACCTACTTAAATTTCATTAATTATTTATAAAATTTCGTTAATACTTGATACATAAAAATGAATTAACTAATACAAGTTTCGCACGTAATTACTGGTTGTTCCGTTATACAGGGTGTTTTTAAATAGTTTCTTTTATATTTATTTTTGATTTTTTAAAACCACTATACTATTTATATATATATATATATATATATATATATTTATATATATATTATTATATAACCCCTTTTAGGATTGATAATTATAATATATGAGCAAATTAGCAATGCACCAAATTGCCCTATAATTTCCTTTCTTTAATTAATAATTTACTAACTTTTCTATTGAGTCTTTAAATCTGCGCCTTGACCAATGAAACTCCTATCTCAGGTTAATTTTGTGAAAAAATCTATATCTGCATACAGCGTGAGTTCTGAACCATATACAGATGTATGTGACACTGCCAGTCAAATGACCTCTAGTTAATTCTACTAAAGCAATTTCTAAAAATGACCGTGTAAACAATTACTTGAAAAATACGCACAGTAAAACAGTTTATATTAGTTAATAATTTAAGATTTCAATCGAGTATAATGGATTAAGTGTTTAAATTATGACAGTGAAAATAATAATACAACCTGAACTTCCAATGAAACGTCTTGCTGCTGAACAATGAAGCTCCTCTGCCTACAGTGACGATTCGATCTTGATGTGGGTTCTTAATACCTGTGGATAACTACGTTTTAAAAATTTGTATTACTGAATTTACGCCTTTTATTTTAGGGTTTTAGGTACGCCAAAAATTCTTTAGAGACACTTATACTTATCGTCATTGGTCTTATCAGGAACTCCGTGAAATCAACACCGTGTTCGACACCAAAAGTTCAGCAATTCCAGCGTTCTGATAGCACCACTTTGGAACTCCTCTGACTATACAAAAAACCTCCCAGAAATCCAATGGTCAATAATAAGACAATGACAAGGACTCTTGCATTTATCACTTTTTAATATCAACAGTTCCTTTATACTTTGAATATCACAATTACAATTTTCATATGTTGAATTTTATGTAGGAGATTACAATAATAAAAGGTATACAATTCGTAAACTGTCACCAAAAAAAGATTATACTTTTTGTTCTATAGTTTGTAAAGTTTTTTCTTCAATTCTTTTTAAATCAGTTTTTCCTCTTAATTTCAATTTCAACAACTCTCTTTTTAAATTTTTTAACAACTGTCCCTTTTAAAATTTGTACAACAAGTGTCACCTCTCTCTATGGAGATGTCCCTTAAAACATTAAACCAGCCTACTCTTTTACAATTCTTTTCCAACTAACATTCTATGATCCAACTTTTTATTAATAGATCTTAATACTCTTGTCAAATTCTAATTTGTAGTAAACTAATACACAAATGTCATTGGGCGAAAATTTCTAAATTGATATTTTAATCTTAACAACAAGTGAAATTCAAATGATATAATAAGACTTACAACTATATACTGAAAAGTAAATAAAACTTCTACATCTTATAACTAACTTAAATCTAATAAAAACATACTACTTGACTTTTTAGGCTTTACGTACATATTCACATGGCAGTGAAGTTTCCTTTTAAATATTTTAACACAATTTTTATGATATACAAACAACAGCAGTTCACTTCATTGGCACAAACTTTTCAAAATTACTTTATAAATTCACCATCATCCAAGTTGAAATCTTAAAACTTCCTTTTCTCTTAATTATCATTTTATATATCTTTAACAAGTAACTGCCTTCACCATCTCCTTCATCAATCATTTTACGAACTAGAAGTCTATATCTGAGTGGTACTTCAGTGCGCCAAGGTTCAAATCTCATACATATCACATAATATCACAATATATATATATATATATATATATATATATATATATATATATATATTTGCTATGCTATTGGATGAATTACTATGCCCCTACTTTGGGCTGTTATATTTATTTGCTATGAACTGGAATTCTCGATCCCCTTCGTTGTGCGCCTTATTAATTTTCTATGTACTCTCTCTAAATTATTGGACGACCATTTTAATATTTACTATAAATAAACAAGATTGTAATTATCTCCTCCTCCGGCTGTCTTATTAATATTGCTATCAACTTAACTGGATTTTATCTTGAAGCAACCTTGTCTGCCAATAGCAAAATTCGATATGTTACCGCCTTGCGTGTTATCAATCTCCTATTCAACTTGTAGCTCGTCTTTGAACTATATAAACCTTATGACCTCGGCAAGTTAATTTCGAATTTATATAATGAACCCAATATATCATCTACAGCTTTTGTAAATTATTTGAAATACACTTTTCAATTAGTTATTGTTATAAATCTCATTTATTAACAATCATCTACTATTTACTCAAAACCCAAAGTCACCAAAAAAAACCTATTATCTTTATCAACGAAGTGTAGAATATTCTAAACCTGTTATACGTATGCAACTTCTTTTGTTGACTTTTTCACAAGCATATTATATTAAGCAAATTCAATAAAAAATAAAAAAATATATAGAAAAACAAAATGTCTTATAACTAAAAAATCTGACCTGGTTTATTTCTTCATATCGACGCTTCCATTTGAAATAAAAATTATCTTTCCCAATTCAGGATTACATTTCAATTATTGCCATTACCCTATGGACTACCATTATTAATTTATACCCCAATTTATTGTCGTTTCATTTTAGACTTATTATTTCTTATCAATCGATTTCCTCAAATCTATTTTCCCCCGTACTGCAAAATTGTATTACTGTATTTTCCTCTGGACTTCAAAATTGTATTACTGTTCCCCAGACTTCAAAAATTGTAGTTTATTTTCCTGTATTTTCCCCCGAACTTCAGAGCCGTATTATTTTTATGTTTTAGTTTAAAATAAATTCATTAAAAACGTACTTACGTTTAATCGGCAATTATAATCTTCATATTAGCACTTATTTTCTCTTTCACTTTTAAACTTTACGTATTATTTTATTTCATAACGACGCACTTCGACCTTTGTTGAGTTCAAAACTAACTTCGTTATCACGGTGCTTGCTAATATATTCTTCATTTCCCACTCCATCAGTGGGTATGGTCTAGAGCTCGTCGCTTATTTCTGACCAATCAAATAATTACATTTAAAGCAGTTTCTGATGTAATGCTCCACGATTCCTCATAATCATAGTCTGCTTGCAGCTGTCTTTCGTTATCAACATGCTGTGTTTTGATAGATCTAATTGCCTTTCCATAAACAACTGATGCAATTAGACTTTAAATTTTCATATTTACATGCGATTCACACAATTTTTAATCTGCTTTCTTATCAAAAATGGTTAGATATTTGTACACATTTACCTATGCTACCTGAAGCTCTATTTCTATATCCGTATTAATCTAATCGTCTGGAACTCCTTTGAATGCGTGTATAATTACACTTTATTGTTTACTTATAAATATACGCGTGCTTTCACTGAAAAAAATTATTATTTGCTTTACCTAAATTAACTAAACTTTATCTACAGGGTGTTTAATATTTTCTATTTGCCTAATGAATGTGTTTTTGGTTTCTACGCTAACTATGCGTCTTCCTAGGTTTATCTGCGTCGCTTAAAACTATTTATACTTTATATACAGGGTGTTGACTGCTGACTATTTACAAACTTAGTCCATTTCTTAATTCTTTCCTAAATAAATGCCGTTTTCTGCTGCCTATGCTAATTTCTCTTTTTTTATATGACCTTTACTATAAAGTGCACCCTTAAACAACCCCTTATCACAGCAATATATATATATATATATATATTATATATATATATATATAGTGAATAAGATGAAATAATAACTTAGACTTTTATGCAAAGCCCAAATGATCATTTCAAATCGAGCTAGTAATTGAATGATGGAAAACATAAGGTCTTCTACAGGACTTGAACCTGTATCCTGGTTTTGCCGGAACCATACGTTTACCAATTACGCCACCGAGACCGATGACGACAATTGGGAAATTTACTAATTTAAATCGTGTACACAACGATACATCAACCTAACTTTCAATTACGTTTAGCATTTTTATCAACCATATCTGACATTGTCAAGTTTTTGACTTATGTCAGTTATAGACAGGAAGCTACGCTCAAAATTATGGCTATAAGCCAAGTATTAAATATATAAATATTTTAGGTAGTTACTTACACAAGTATTTAAACAATTACTGGATCCTACGAGAAAACATAATAGGCATCTAAACAATTACTGGATCCGATGAGGAAATTTAACAAGGACTTTAAAGTAATTTATGAATTAATCAGAAGCTATACAAAGAAAAATGCAAACCATATCTAAAGTAGATCACTAAGCTAAAACAGAAGCGTAGAGAAGTTAGAGCATGAACTGGTCCGAACTGGAGAATGAACCAAGTCACAAAGGAACAACAGGTTAGCCATCTAAATATTTTATTGTATTTTTATTAATGAATATTTTAAACATTACTTTAATGAAAAAATTATGTGCGGGTCAACAAAGATCGTTTTAGTACACGTTATAAATTATGTAGAGGTTGAAAGAAGTTTAATCAACGTTTATAGGGCTTCAAATAATAATAACAAAGGTGAGTTTTGCTGGCTTTTTGTTTCATTAACGGGAATGATAATTATTGAAAGAATTTAATTCAATTATTAAAAGGAGATTCTATTCAAAGAAGTCCTAAACGTTTTTGTATATTGTAAATATTTTGAGAACATTATAGTAATTGTGCTTAATGGTGTTTTGACTTAAAGAAACAGGAAGTATAGGTAGAAGGAAAATTTAAAGGTTTTGTTGTCGTATTGTCACAAGCTCCGTGCGTAGTTAAAACTGAGCTAGCCGAGGTATTAAAAATTAAAATTAACAAATAGAATAATTTTAACCTTTTTATTTCACAAAAAGGGGACACCGGGTTATTGCAACGATATCACAGCAAAGAAAATTGACGCCATCAACATGGGGCTAGACTAGAATATCATACTAAAAAGTAATTTGGCGACCCAAACGCTGGACTAGAATATCATACCAAAAGAAAACTGGCAACCCAATCGTAGGGACTCGAAATTACAGAAAAAGAAATCTATCGCATCAAAGTGAAGCTAGAAAATCACACTAAAAGAGAGAAATATTATTGCATCGACGTAGCACAATAAGAGGCAATGAAATCGAGGACTTTAAATTTAAAAAATAATTGTAGAGTAATAAAAATCAATAAAAGAATGAGGGAAGCAAGAGAGGCATTAAGGAATGAAGGAGTGGAAATAAGTTCACAGGAAAGTGTAATCTTGCATGAGACATCAATGGAAGCTGCAGGAAGAATGTTTGAGAGGAGTCATAGTGAGGAACACCGTATTACCCAAGACTCGAAAAGGATAGAAATTTTGATGGCACTAAATGAGAAGATGGAAAAAAATGAACACGCCATGAAAAATATGATAGACAAGGCCATGCAAGAATTTGGGAGAAATTTGGATAAATTGGGGAAATTTTAAGCTCCAGAATAGAAAAGTTAAGTGATGATCTAAAGAAGACGAATCAGAAAATGGAAGAGATGCGATTCCAAACGCAAAATAAAGTCATAAATCTTATAGAAGATATCGACTGCGTAAGGGACGAGGTGATTAAGGTAAGATCGATACAAGAGGTCAATGAAAGAGGGACAAGTGAAAGAATTACGAACTTAGGGGAAAAAGTGCAAGACATTGAGAGAAATTAGGGAACGAAACTTCGCAGAGTAGAAAAAAAATAGAGGATATAAAAATTAACGTAATGAATTTTAGCAGTAACTGGATGATGTATAACCAGGAACCCTTAAGGTTAAAACACTCAAATCTAACATTGGATCAATATTCGAAATTTTCAGTGGACAAACTTAATCCGAAATTATTCTTAAAGGACATTAAAACACTAACACAGGGCGTAACGGATGAGCAGTAAAAGTTGAATTTAGTAAAGGCTATGGTAAAAAATTTTATTAAAAGGGGAAAGTTAATGAAGAAAATAATGCCGATGAGGAAGTCTATTATAATAGCACCAAACAATAGAAAGTTTGCATGAATAAGCAACATAGTGATTCTGAAGTGTGAGATATGATAAAAGAAATTTGAAAATGAATACGTGATTGTACCTAGATTAAAAATGGACGCTATATGGGGAATGGATATTATAGATAAATTGGGGATAAAAATAAATGCGAAAAGCAATAAAGTAATATGCAAAGGGAAATGCATCAAGTGGGATGAAGAATTAGGAGTAGATAGTGAATGTAAATCAATTTGAGGGGAACTTAGATAATGGGAAAAATGAAAATAAAGATATTCAGTGTTCAGGTGAAATGAAAAGTAAAGTTAGTGCATTATTAAAGAAAGATTTAGAATCATAGGGTCAAGAAAAATTATTATAGGAACATTATTGGGTCAGAATTGACATTGATAGAAATACATAGGTTAAAATTTGAGAAAGGGTGCATTTCTGAGAGCTTACTGGAAGTATTAGAAATATAGATAGCTTACTGGGAGATAATAAGACTTAGTATAGGTTCATGTAAATTGGAAGAGATATGTAAATAAGAAATAGTTTACTGGAAATATTAGAAGATAATAATATTCAATATAGGAAGAGGTATATGTAAATAGGAAAGAGCTTATTAGAAAATTATAATAATACTTAGTATAGATTTATGCAGACAGGTAGAAGTATAGGCATATAGCAATTAACAAAAATGTAAATAAACGGAAATAAATGAAGATAGAATTAGTATAAGGGTCATATGATAATCAGCGACAAGAAATATTTAGGATATGTGTGTGTAAATAGTAATCATTAAGGAAATATTATAGAATGTTCAGAATAGATACGGGTGTATATAGGGGTGTAATTGTAAAATAGGTTAGATTAGAATAGGAATAGAGGTGTAAAAATAATTTAAGAGTTTGTGTATATAGCAAAAATATAAACAAAAAATTTTGGACCAATGTGAATTTTGCCTCACGTTAGGCGCCAAAAAAAACGTTACTAAAAATTTTTGTTTTAATTCGGGGGAAAATGCTATGTTAATAGAGTCATTTACGGGTAAATAAGATTACTAGTATAGTGCGCTTCATGCAAACAACATGAGGGTTCAGGAAACTAGACTTTTACGAAGAAAATGAGAAATTCAACGATTAGGCAGGAAAGCAAGTGACAACGCCCTGTATAAAAACTCCAACAATATCATAAACAGGCAGGGGAACCCCAAATTACGTAAGTCCACTAATGCTAATGCTCCAACTACAACTAAAACTAAAGTTTAATTCAATAAATGTAAATAGTAATTAAAATAAAAATAAAAGTAAAAATAACAAAATTAAATAAAAATAATAAAAAATTCTGTCTTAATATTACCAATGTTACAAAACTCTTTAAATTTACAAGTGTATGTTTGTGTGACCACTTGCATATATGTGTACGTTCGTACATGCGTTTATGAGTGTGCGTGTGTATATGTGTCTTTGCGCGCACGCACGTGTGTGTGTAGGTATACATATAAACAGTCATAAGATTAAATGAAAACCAAGCTTTTTATGTAAATTTCAATTAACATTTCAAATCGAACTGGTAATTGAAAACCGCTAAAAGAACAGCTGCAGCAGGATTTGAACCTGTTCTTTTAGCGGTTTAAATTACCAGTTTGATTTGAATTGGTAATTCAACTTTACATAAAAAGTTGGGTTTTCATTCCATCTTATAACTGTTAATATATATTAACTAACTTCATATGCTTATTATTATTACATAGACCAGTTTTTCTGTTATGCACATTAGCAACATAAATCGCACGTAAACAGCCGTTCGCCAACATGTGCACGTATAGTACTTATAATTAACTTTCCTTTGAAGGAAATTTGCTTGATGCAGAAAATTTATATAAGTTACAAGCGAAACGTCGTTCGTGAGTATGTGTTTTTATAAGGTTACGTAGAGTACGCTTGTGTAACACAGGATAGCAGCACAAGTTACATGTTAATGCCCGTCGTAGTGTATTCTTATATGGTTATGTAAACCACTTTTGTTCGATCGTTATTCGGTGTTCTTATAGGATTATGTGGACTGCTGTTTCAAACACAATAATTACTTATACAAATTACATATGAATTTTCACTTATTAGTATGTGTTCTTATATGCTTGCGTATACTACTTTTGTGTGATGCAGCATAACTACACAAGTTACAAGCAAATGGTCGTTCGTTAGTATGTGTTCTTGTATGCTCACGGAAATGACTTTTGTGTGATGTAGAATAATCACATACGTTACATGCGTATGATCGTTTGTAAGTGTGTGTTCCCATATGGTAGTGCAAACTACTTCTGTTGGATGCCGAATAATTACATAAGTTATATGCGAGTGGGTGTTTTTTAGTATGTATTTTTATATGGTTATGTAAACTGCTTCTGTTTGATGCACAATACTTACATGATTTACATTTGTAGGGCCGTTCGTAAGTATGTGTTCTTATATGCTTACGTAAACTACTTTTGTGTGATGTAGCGTAACTACACAAGTTACACGCAAATAGTCGTTCGCTAGTATGTATCCGAGTATGCTCACTTAAATGACTTTTCTCCGATGCAGAATAATTACATAAGTTACATGCAAATGGTCGTTTGTTAATATGTGTTCTTATATGCTTGCGTAAACTACATTTATGCGTTGCAGTATAATTACATAAGTTACATGCAAATGGTCGTTCGGCACTATGTGTTTTTGTGTGCTTATGTAAACTACTTTTGCGTGAGGCAGAATAGTTACATAGTTTACATGCAAATTGTCGTTCGTTAGTGTGTGTTCTTATATGCGTGAGTAGAGTACTTTTGTGTGATGCAAAATAACTACATAAATAACATCCAAATGGTCGCTCGTTAGTATGGGTACGTGCATGGATTGGCAAATTATTTTTATATGATGTGGAATAATTACATAAATCGCACGCAAATCGTGTTGCTTTGTGAGTATGTGACTGCATAACGGTGTGTAAATTACTTCTTTGCAAAGAAGAACAATCACTTAAACTATGTTTCAATGATAAGTTATGATTTTGAAAATTGATGTGCATTCAAAACTGACCTAATATTTCTAGATAAGTCGCAGAAATAGTATTTAATGTTCTTTCAGTATGTAAGCTCAATATAGTTGGTCCAGAATAAACGCTCAAACTGTGTTTCACTGTTTAAGTTGTAAAATATCTCCCTAAGTTGCAGTTATACGATTCATCTTGTCGCGTATCCAGTATGTGAAGGTTAAAGCGACTTTTGTAAATGGCTTTTCATTGATACCGGAGTGCCTAGTCCTATAAACACTACTATGTGGTGATGTGAAAAACCACATAAATTACATTGAAATCGTTTTACATTAATACGTGTATGCGGAAATAGTTTAGAATTTGTTTTTATAGTACAGGTTAACTACATTCAGAAGCAACATTCCATTGACGATTTGGCTTATGCGAATCTATAAAACCTGTAAATAAATTAATTAATCAGAAATATTGTTTTTGGATGTAAAAAAGACACGATACTTGTCAAATTGTCTGTTTGGCGGTTATTTATATGTTTACTCTTCAACTGACTTGCGCAATAAGGAATTCACACAACTGAAGTTCTTACTTAAATTCCTTGTTGCAATTATTATTTAGAATAGTAACTTGAACATTTCCAAGGAAGAATGTCATTAATTATTAGCATTTTTTTCTAGATTATCATCAATATTACTTTTTGCATTTTGAATTGTGATAATCTTTTTGTTGTGTGACAAATATGATAAATGCAAGACATTATACATCATTTTTAATATATTATTCAAGTGAACTCCATCTGTTTAGTACTTTATTCTTACTAAAGTGTGATTTAGCCACTAGTATATTGCAATTAGATTTTCAGATTTGAAAAAATGTTTTATATTTAGATATAAAAAAACAATAGGAACACTGTGGCACGATTTAAATAAAATTAAATAAAAACCCTTAACCACAAAAATATTTAAATTACTAGATACGTATTTCGACCAATATGTGGTCATCATCAGTAGGAATTTTAACTAATAATTAGTTGTTGTTCCGGAACACTTCAAAGGATATTCTCCTCACCACTTAGGCTGAATTGAACCTTCCTAACATACAATTTACTAGAATGTTGCTTTAAACGCTATCGAGGATATTCTCCTCACCCGCAGGCTGGTATTCTCCACAACAAACAAGTGAATTGTGATGTTATAACTATAATCTACTTAATTTATACTAATTCTAAATCAACTGAAGCGGAACCAAATTATTCTTGCTTTCTCATTGGTTGTTGACCAATAGGGAAAGCAAGGCAGATGGCTCTATGGGCCCTTTATCAGTGTTTAAGAGGGGCCCTTTATGTTTAACAATTTTAATCGATTCATAAGTATTTAAGAAGGAAAACGTTGGTACCGCTTTTAACAAATTTAACATTTTCAAGTTTAACGGGCTGGCTGGTTTCAAAAATATGTTTGGCGACCTGAGACCTTTCGTATTTACCATATTTGAAGTGAGCAATGTGCTCTTTAAATCTTGTTGTTATATTCCTCTTGGTCTGACCAATATATTTTTGAAAACACCCTGGCCCTGAACAACTAATTTCGTAAATCCCAGACTTTTGCAATTTTTCTACCTTGTCTTTTGGGTTACCTAACACATCTTTAATTTTATTAGTATTACTGAAAGCAATTTTGAAATTAATCTGTTTAAATATTTTATCAAGACCCTTTGTGGTTTTGTGAAACGGAAGCTGAACATATTTAACATTATCGTTAGAGGTGGTCGATTGCAAAGTCGTTGATTTACGGATGTTAATTCTATTTTTACACTTTCTAAAAATATTATCTATAATATCAGAAGAGAAACCATTGTAATTCGCTGTTTGCTTAATAAGAGAAAATTCCTTATTAAATCTATTTTTATTTAAAGGGAAATTCGATAATCTATTAATTAAAAAGTTAAATGAAGCCAATTTATATTGTATGCTATGATTGAAGGAAGACAAAATAAAGCGATTTACGTTGGTTTCTTTTTTATAAATGTCAAATTCCAGTTTATTACCATTTCTAATTACTAATGTATCTAAAAAGGGTAATTGTCCATTATTCTCTAGTTCATACGTAAATTTTATGCTTATATATATATATATATATATATATATATATATATACCCTAAAATTAACTAGATGATTTATAGTCTGGTGTTTGCTCGAATGTTTGAGACTTCTGTAGAATGCACTTCGGTTATGCAGCTTGCGTGTTTGACGGGTTGCCTAATAGTTCGTAACAATACGAAATACCAAACTATTTGGTGAGCAATAATGGAAGACAATTTATGTCTGGTGCATTTCAATTATTTTTCAAATAAAATGGTGTTAAACATATTTCAACAGCATCATACCATCCTTCCACAAATGGTTTAGCGGAAAGATACATTCAAACCTTTAAACAGGCAATTCGTGTACTTGATCTAAGTACTAGAGATAGGCAAAAGGAATTATGCAAAATCTTCAGCAATACCGGAAGATGCCCCATAGCAAAGTCACGCACTGCAGTTTTTGAGGATAAGATCACATACGTGAAGCACAATAATAACATAAAGTGTCTATCCAAAGAGTAAGTATATTTCAGTAATCTTTTACTATTACGTCGAGTTAATTAAATGTTCATAAGCGCTATTGGTTTTAATCTCATATTCTCTGTTAGTAACACAACAAATTCTGCAAAATAATTTCCGGTTTAAAATTAGATATCGATGGGATCGTTTACATGAACTTATGAAGAACGAAATACAAAATGTTACTACACTTTACAAAGTTAAGAAATAATAGTTGGCGCTTGTGATTGATTTAGATTTCTATTGCTGAATATATATTATAGTTCCTGCATTTTAACTTTAGGATGACGTCAATTGAAGTAATAAAGTGTTAGTAGCTGTATGTAAATGAACACCTTGAGTTCCGATTGAAGGGTAGTGTCATTTAACACATTAAGGTTGCGAGTTACGTACGTTGTTTCCACCAATTGCTCTTACCAATGGGAATATTTGTGTATCATTCATTAAATATATTAGAATTTAAACTAACATTGGTAATGTAGTATTTTATCCGGTTGTGACCTCATCTATAGTATCAATGTTGTAATTTTACCGTTATCAATTATCATCATCAATAGGTCTTCAATCCTACAGCTGGTTGAACGGGTACCTTCAGTGTCTCCTATTCTGAGCAAACCTACAAATTTCCCTGAAACTGCCACAGCCTATATTTCAACCAAACTTCGTTTGGTTAATGAGATGGTCTAGTCTGTCGGTCGGTCTGTCGGTCGGTCTGTCTGTCTGTCCGTTGCACGGTTCCCGTGATGTTACAAGACATATAATATATGATTCTTATCCAGTTTTTTACGCTGAATACGAATACGCTATTCACTTTTCGATATTTCAATTATTAATCAAGATATTCGACTTTAAATACGAATTTTTACACATTACTATTTATTATTTTCGCGTACAATTAAATTTCAAATATTTAACACAAAGGTAAGTAATATTTGTTGAACTTAATGTCTAAGTTTGGTTGTGAGCCGTACATGCGGCTTAGATTTTTTTTTCATAATCTGTCTGCAATAGTCTATTCTAGGCCTACGTCTAACTCCTTTTTTTCCCTTCTCTGCTTCTAATATATTATGCACGATTCCCTCATATCTTAGTATGCGACCTATCGTCCTATCTCTTCTATTGTTTACTGTTTTCCACATACTTCATCCTTCCTCTACCATTTTAGAACCATTTTGTTCTTAGCTTTGTCTGTCCATGGTATTTTCATCATATTGTTACGGTATTCCGTGCAGAAAAGAAAGAAAGCAGCAAAGTAAGTAAAGAAAATTGCTTATACCGAATACTGCAACAAAACAGGGACAGAATGGTATATTCGAACTTTATGTAGAAGATTTCTAGGATAATTCCAAGCCACATATGACACGTACGTGGGATACATTACAACTAAACTAGTTGAATATCTATCCAATTTCAATGGATTTATGGTGGGTGCTCTGACAGTTGTGATATGCAACAGTCAAATGTAATTTTCAAGGTCAATCATATAATGATTGTGCAATATTAAACAATCTTCATAAATTGAAGCAAACTCAGCATAAGAGATCATTTTCATTTTGTAAGATAAATTGTTTAGTAACATACAAAGAAAACCAGATTTTTCTTTTACTAACATGAATGTCCTACTTGTACGCATGCGCTAGATGGTGCTTTACCTTGGCGCTTGCGCAATCACATCAGCACAACATGTATCATACATGTCCAAGCTATATAAGTGCGCTAAATAGCGCTTTACCGACGCTTGTGCAACACGTCAGCACAACATGAATCATATAAGACCTAGTTGTGCGCTTGCGTTACATGGTGCTTTGCTACCGCGATGTGCCATCCATCAGCACATGTCCTAGTTATCCGCGTGCGCTAAATAGTGTCATGGCAACGCCTGTGAAACACGTCAGCTCAACATGAATCATGCATATCCTAGCAGTTTGCGTGTGCTAGGTGGTGCCTCACTGCACCTGTGTAACGTGCCAGCACAACATGGATCGCGCATGTCTTAGCTGTCCGCGTGCGTTACATGGTGCCTTGCGACGTTGCCTTCGTAATCACATCAGCACGTGCGATAGACGGTGCCGTACTACGACGCCTGCGCAACTATGTCAGCACAACATAGATAATGTATATCTTACTTATCAGCGTGCGTTAGACGGTACCATACTGCGGTGCCTGTGCGACTACTTTAGCACAACGTAGATCAAGCATGTACTAGCGTACGTGTGTGCTAGATGGTGCCTTACTAAGGCGTCGGTGCAATCACGTCAGCACAACATTTATCTTGCATGTCTTGTGTCCGCGTGCGCTGGATGATGCATTACTACTGGATCTGTGCAATCACATCAGTATAAAACGAATCATGCAATTCGCGTTCACTAGATGGTGCTTGCCGCGGCGCGTGTGCAATCACATCATGCATGTCCTAGTTATCCGCGTGCCTTGGATGGTGAATTTAAGAACTTTAAAAAAGGGAAAGTTTTATAATTAGCAATTTCGAGAAAACTTTGAAATCCTGAGAAATAGTTATTTTGAGAATCAGTCATTTTGATAATTGGAAATTTTGGGAATTTTCAACGAACTTCGTTCGTTTATGAAATCGATTTGTCGTCCGTCTGTCTGTCCGTCTGTCCGTCCGAGGCCTTTCTAATGGTCGGACATCAATGTGTGATACATCAATCGATTCAGCTCGGTGTCCAGAGCTTAAGTTTTGATGTCAGTTAAAATCGGGCCACGGGGACGCCGAGCCCGCGGGAAAATCTACAGGGATAATTAAAATTTTTAATAAGTTTAAAATCAATATGCGACACATATTTGAACAATTTATGGCATTTCATGCCAATTATTCCAATATTATAGACATTGTTTAAACTTAAATTTTGATTGCCGAAAATAATTAGATTCATATAAAAAAAAATCTTATCTTATTGATGAGAACTAATATATAGCTTTTAAAATATTTATTCAATAAAATAAAATATATTAAAATGTCTCTTTTGTTGTTTATAAATTTTGTATTTTATCTGAATACTTATAATTATTACAACATAATAATTTTAATTTCTTTAAATTGTTTTTAAGTAAGTCTACATTTGGAAGTTCGTTGCGACAATGCCTTGCATTTTCAACTTGTTTGAAATGAAATTTTGAAAGCCGGAAAATTTAAAAAGGAGAAATTTTGAAAATTAAAAATTTCGAAAAATGAAAATTTAGAGAATTGGAAAACTCAAGAATTAAAAAATCTGGCAAATGGAAATTTTCAGGATTGTAAATTTTTAGTAATAGAAAATTTGAGAATTTTGTAACGTGCATTTTTTGTAGCTCAACATTTTACGCTGTACTCAATTCGTAAATACATTTCTGTAACTATTATTTCTATTTTCCTTATATTTATTAACTCGTTTGCGAATAATCTATTTATATTATATTACGCGATTATCGACTTTCACTCTCCACGATTCGATAGTGTGGTTAGATGATCGAAATTGATACACATCCTTAGGCGAATGCGTCCTATTATAATAAGTTGGTATTATTTGTTTCTGGTTATCTATAGCAGGTTGTTAAGGTAAACACCCGTAAAAACAGCTTTCGTCTTGGGGGATCCTTCAAAAAGTGAGGTGCGGTACGAACTATCTTGGCATACCACGCCGTTGATATTTATCTTTCTGTACTAAATGTTTTGAAAAATGAAAGAAATAAGAGCTCTTTCACTTAAAAAGTACGAGTGTAGTTTTGTGAGTATGTGCTACATTCAACGTAGTTTCAGGTAAGTACCTGTTTGATTTTTATGTCTTACATATTGTAGAAGTTGAACTTTGAACTCAAGAGTTTGAACCAAACTTGATGCTGTTATTAATTTGGTCTACTACGGTTTAATAATATTCGTTGAACGTTTTCTTTAAATTGGTCGTACTCTGCACATCAAGTCACCGAAAACATGTATATCTACTTATACCTTGTTGAGTGAAAATCTCGTACTTTGAACACTTAAATACCTACAGACTGAATTCGCACATCTAAAAATAGTCCTACCATTCGTAAACTTTTAGTTGTTACTTTCTTAGTGAAATGGTACGCAGCGACAATACTGCTTCGCATTTCTACGTAGATAGCACAGGCGGAATTTCTAAAGAAAATAATAACATGTCGATTTAAGCAACGCTGTCGCGTGCTGTGAATGTTAACGTCACTACAATCTGCTGTTCTGTTATCAGATTCTTATTTGGTATTTACTCTTACTAAAGTAGTTGAAATTTGAGGCGACATCGTTGAACAGATAAAATTCGTCAATGTTATAGATCAATTATATCTCATGTTACTTATAGTTGATTTTAACTTTCATATACTTACTGTACTGATATCTTTTCTTAAGTTAACAATCTTTAGCTCCAAACCTGTATCTTATTTAAAAGAGAGAATTTGTAAGAAGTTTAATAATTTAAGAAATAATAAATTCGTGAAAATTATTAACGAAGTAGTAAATTTATGTTGGCTAGAGGTTTTAATTCTGACCCTCAGTCAGACAAGTTATAACTATTCATTTTGCTGTAATCGGTACAAACGATAGTACTATCGAGTTCCGTCCCAGTCGGCCGATTAATGTTTTTCTTTTGGACCATTTCATATTTTCAGATATCGAACTTGTTCTTTGAATTACTGAACAATATTATTAACTCTATTATATTATCAATGCTACTATGTCTAATTTCTGGAAACATTGTGAAAATAATGATAATTGGTAATTTGATAATTGTTACTGATGTATTACAAAAGTCAATTTGTTGTGGTTGAGCATTCTAGATTATTTATTAAAGTGAAATTACTATATCTTACTCTTTTATTTGGGGTTGTGAACTCCAGGTATAATTATGATTATTTTCTTTATTTTACAGAAACAAAAAAAAATAAAAGCAAAAGTTCTACACAAAGTTTTTTGGGAAATTCCCACAGGTATTATGCAGACTAGCGTTCTGTATGAATTTCTTTTTCTTATTGATTTCTAAATTTAAATATAATATATAATTATTTTCTTTGAGTGGACTAGTGTTCTGCTATTTGACAAATATCTATCTTTATTTTATGTTTGTGCTAATACTGTATTTTTTTCAGCTAGGTAAATTGTTACGGGTATCCTTATTCTTGCCCCCTCTTCGACTCTCGATAGCCGTGGCACTCCCCCGACTCCCCTTGATTTATGACAACCTGATCATTTACTTTGTCATAAAATTTCTGGCGTTCAAATTGGACGTTCACTTAAAAATACCCGTGGCAATTGGAAATCGGAGATACGGTAATTTTGAGAATTGTAAACTTCAAGTAATGAGAATTTATGGTTGCTAAAAAATGGAATTTTTAAAAATTGGAGACTTTGCAAACCAACAATTTTGAGAAATAAAAATTTCGAAAATGGAATCTCAAAATAACAAATTTTGAAAAAATAATATTTTAGCATTGGAAATGGTATGCATGGAATATTTTAAGAATTATATATCATAAGAAACGGAAATTTTGGAAATTGGAAACTTTGAGAATTAAAAGTTAGAGAAATAACGATTTCAGGTTCGGAAATTATTAAAAAGGGAAACTTTGGTAAATTAAAATTTTGAGAATTGAAGATTTTGAAAATTGGAAATTTCAAAAAAGGGAATATTTAAAAACTGAAAATTTTTAGAATTTCGAAGTTTGAGAATTAAAATTTCTGAAAGACAAAATTTGGAGGGTAGGCAATTTTGAGAATTGAATATTTTGATAATTAAATATTTTGAGAAGTGGAAACTTTTGGAATTGAAGATTTTGAAATTGGAAATCTTGAAAACAGCAATATCTAAAAATGGAAATCTTGAAGATTGGAAAATGAGAACTAAAAACTTTGGAAAGTGGCAATTACGTGGATGGATTTGAAAACAAAAAATTTTGAAAGACAAAGTTTTAGAGAATAAGAAAATCTAAGAGTTGAATATTACGATAATTAGATATTTTGGGAAATAGAAATTTTGGGAATTGAAAATGTTGATATTAGAAATATTGAGAACAGCAAAATCTAAAAATAGAAAATCATAAAGTTTGGAAATTGAGAACGAAAATGTTGGAAAGTGCAATAGGAATAGGATATTTTAAGAAATGTAAACTTCAAAAAATAGATAATTAGGTAAATAGATATTTTGAGGGTTTGACGAAATTTTGAGAATTAAGAATTGTGAGGTGTATTTATAATGCAAAATGTTTCTCATGCGCCCTCTATACTCGAATATAAGCAACTAATCTATGACTTTTTTAAGTCTCCAACATGATAGTGTAGATGGTATTGCCAGACAAAACTTTAATAGTTAGTCCAAAGGCGAAAAGGTAAAAAAAGAAATAAAGAAATGACCTGTTACCTACTTAACACTGGCGGACCTTTTAAGAAGATACTGCACCCAGTGCTAAACGAGGAAGTTTGTCGAAGGAAACGGGTTATTTGTTAATTTCCTTTTTCATCTTGTCGTTTTTTGACTGACTATTAAAATTTTGTCTCGCAATGCCATTTGCATTATATCGGAGACTTGAAACAGTCATCGATTTGTTGATTATATTTGAGTATGAGGACGCATGAAAAACATTTTGCATTATAAATACACCTTGATTTGTGTATTATTCCGTCACTTGGTTGTTTTGCAAAAAGAGATGCGTCCGTCTGATGAGCTGCAAAAAGAGCAAAATCGATCACGAACTTTTCTTTTTGCAAAATAACCAACTATTTGCATTGATTTTCGTTCTCTATGCTCGAAATACTTTCCACTAAGTAAAATTATTCATTAATGACTTATTGACCTAAACTTATTTTTTTTGCTTAAATCATATATTTAATATATATTTTTTTTCTTTTATATAGTTTTTAAATTATTTTGTTAAGTTTAATCCCCAGCATCTTATCTTTATGAACATTACGTTATATACTTGATTTGTCAAATCAGGGCCATAATGTCATAATTTTGCAGCCTGAATTACTATGTATGACGTCATGACCGTGATTTTCTCAATACTTTATATTTTAAAAATGTTCATGTATCAATTTTCAATTTTCAAATTTTCATTTCTTAGAAAATTCAATTTTAGAAATTACAGATTTAAAAATTTTCAATTTCAAAAATATTTAAGTTTCTTATTCTTACAATTTCCTATTTCGGCTATTTCTACGAATCCTCGTATTTACAATTTTCAAAATTTTTCATAAACAAACTTTCTGAGTAGGCAATGCCCAATTCTCAAAATAAATTTTCAATCTCACATTCCCAATTCACAAAATTTTTAATTTCTCAAATTTTTAATTCTCAAATCTCCATATAGCAAAGTTTAAATTGTCGAGATTTGAATTTCAACTATAAAAATTTCCGTTTACCATAATTTTCCAGTTCTTAAATTCGACTGCTTAAAAATTTCTAATTCTGCAAACTTTTAATTCTCAAAATTTCTATTTCTCAAAATTTCCATTTTTCAAAACTTTTTATTTTTCAAAGTTTCCAATTCTCAAAATTTCAAATTCTCAATTTCTCAATGCTCAAAATTACCATTTTCTTAAATTTTGAATTTTTAAAATTTCCAATTCTCAAATTTTGTGAAATGAAAATTTTCCAAATACCAATGAGTTTAATTAAAAATAAAGTTTTTAGAATTTCTAATTTGTAAATGTCCAATTTCAAAATTATCAATTATCAAAATCCCAATCCATAGAATTTTCAATTTGAATATTACCAATCTCATAACCTCCAATTTTCTAATTTTCAAGGTACCTAATTATCAAAACGTCCAACGCAAGAATTCCAGTTCCCAAGTTTGTAAATAAAAAAAATATCCATTTTTAAAATTTTCATTTTTCAGATTTTCTCAGTTCTTAAATTCGACTGACCAAAGTTTTAAATTAGCGAAATTTCTAATTTTCAAAGTTCCCGACAAAATTTAAATCTCTATTTGTTTTCAAAATCTTTTATTCTCAAAATTTTCATTTGCCAAACTTCCAATCCTACAATTTTCCATTTTTCAAAAATTTTAATTCTCAAATTCTCAATGCTTAAAATTATATCACAAAATTTCTAAATCTCAGTTTCCATATTTCAAAATTACCAATTTTTGAAATTTCCGTTGTCCTAAATATCCAGTTCTCAAAGTTTAGCAAATATATATAAGTTAGGATAATATTGTGAAAAGAAGGACAAAGAAAAGATGGGTAGGCTAGATTTAATAAAAGAATTATGTAGAAGGCAAAGGTGGTAACCAAGGTATTGATAGGGAGAACAATAAATAAGTGGACAGAATAAAATTTTTTTGGGAGAAATAACTCTCAGACACTGATACGTGTATATAAAAGTTAATTTTATAAAAGGGGAAAGTGTTTATTCGAAATAATTAGAATAGTTAAAAAAGACATATAGTTATATGTTGATATTCCAAAAAAAATTGCTGTACTTAGAATTTTGTTTATAAAAATTTTTTGTAAGAATGTTAAATTTGACAGATAAACAATTTAATATTTTGATGGTGAAAGAAGGTGTTAAATTTATTAAAAACAGAAGTTGTAAAAGGAAGTAGTGTGGAGGAGAAAAAGATACCAGCAGAGAAAGATTAACTTATCCCAGATAAGGACAAGGAAAACCAAGAGGAACTGTAACATATAGATTGTCTTGTAAATTTATTCATTGACTTTACCGCGGTGTGTCTATTATTTTATTCTTTATTTAGCAACATTTATATAATTGATCCAGTCATTATTGCATATTTAATAACCGATAAACTCCAAAGCACTCTTCAATTTTAATTATAATTACAATCTACTACATACCACATATTCCGTACTGATAACATATATATATATATATATATATATATATATATATATATTTCTTGCAAAATTTTTCTTGGAACTGGTCATTAATAATTAATTTGAATGTTTTCTACATGTAAAATAAACACTTTTTCTTGCTTTTAATTTTTATTATTCATATGACGCGTTTCG
>JARFIW010000076.1:0-40354 GCA_036346225.1 Platerodrilus igneus | reverse complement strand
GATTTTTTGCACCATCCGAAAAGGAACCAGGTGCATGCATTGGCGCTAAATGTATTGGACGAATTATGACGTCATTTAGTTCCCGGTGAATCCTCAACATCGTTCGGTCGTCTTCGAAACCTTCGGTATGCATTCTATAAGGAACATAAATCAGGTACGCTCGAGTAAGCTTTTAGTTAGTTCGCTTACAAGTCAAGTCTTATAGTGCTGATTTTGTTTTGTACTAAAATGGTATCTGCAAACGTTTTGCAATCGGGGACTAAAATACCTGGAAAAATGTTCTCAAACGGCACCAGAACAAATGTCGTGGTGTATCATCGTCCACGGTTAAGCTTATACATCCATCGACGGCAAAGTACTTAAACTGTGGGTCTTGCGGTATCGCTTTTTAGGAGAATAGCTTACAGCGACACAAGGAAAAACAGCACGGTATGTCATTAAGCAGTAAACGTTCAGCTCCGCCAGCTGTTAAAGGGTCTTGTACGAAACAACCAACATCTGTGTAAAGCGTGCGATTTCGAAATGTAAAAGACTACCTATGCCGCACACTTGAGAAGCAACAGACATAAAAATGCATCAGTTACCGCTACTAGCGACGATGGTGTAGAAATGGTTAGTACAGCGTTTAACAACCGTATGGCCAGCTATAGCATAAAGAATGCCAGTGTCGACGATGGAGTGCCCGAGTTTCTTTGGAAGCAGAAAGAGCGATTTATTCGATTAATTAATGAAAAAAGAATACAACATACAGCAATAAAAGTCTATTGCGAACTCTACGGCGTTTACACCAAAATGGGGGAAGAGAAGTCCGATGTGAAATCCTTTAACACAAAAAATGTGGTTATAACGTCTTCTAGTAATCTGGAAAATATGTACGAGGTCTTAAGCAAAACCATAAGAACAAAATCAGAGGAATTTGAAACATGCGGGTCCGGTTGGTCTTTGGAAAAGGTGCTCTATTTAGAAATAAATATTAATAAGTACAAGCCGATATGAGAAGTTCTAGGTTAAGAATAAAAAATTGTGAATATGTATTTAGAAATGTGGTTTACAAAATTTAAACTGTATTAGTAAAATTGTCTGTAATAAAAGTTTTAAGAGGCCAATCCAAGCACTCAAAGGAAATTTATAATTTAGAGGGTGCGTGTAAAGTTGTAAGTGGCCCTATTTTAAATCTGTTTGCAGATTCGGATTCTACATAAAATTCTAGACTAACAAGATGTATCGCATGACTAAAAAATGTTTAAGGACGGTCGAAATCAAAATCAAAAATCAAAATCAAAAATCAAAAATCAAAATTCAAAATCAAAAATCAAAAATCAAAAATCAAAAATCAAAAATCAAAATCAAAATCAAAAATCAAAATCAAAAATCAAAAATCAAAATCAAAAATCAAAAATCAAAATCAAAATCAAAAATCAAAATCAAAAATCAAAATCAAAAATCAAAATCAAAATCAAAATCAAAAATCAAAAATCAAAAATCAAAATCAAAATCAAAAATCAAAATCAAAATCAAAATCAAAATCAAAAATCAAAATCAAAATCAAAATCAAAATCAAAATCAAAACTCTTAAAATGGTACTTGGGGATGATGCTATCTGAAAAATTCCTAGAGATTCGGGTAGCTTAAAAAAATTTATAAGAACGCTCAAAAGTCGCAACAGGTAAGAAATCTTAAAAATGGGGTAGCTGCCTTGGGGGTGATGCAATCTGAAAAATTCCTAGAGATTCGGGTAGCTGAGAAAAATTTATAACAACGCTCAAAAGTCGCTACAGGTAAGAAATCTTAAAATCAGGGTAGCTCTCTGGGGGGGTGATGCTATCTAAAAAATTCTTAGAAATTCGGGTAGCTGAGAAAATTCTAATATTAATTGATACCAAACAAGATAGGTTTATCTCGAAAGATGCATTATGGGAATTTACATGTAAATGTGTGTGGAAATTAGTGATTTGCGAGCAAATGAGGAAGGAAAGAGTTGCTCCTCCTCATTTCCTCCTTATGGGAATTTACATGTAAATCGGGAGCAAAAGAGGCGGCAGGATTCTTGATTTTACCCTACTAATGGCTGATGTTAGGTACATAAAGGATTCAAAAATCATCGAAGAAATGTTATTCTGCAGACATATAGCCACTGATACGAAAGGCACATCAATATATGAATGTTTTAAAACGTATCTTGTTAAAAAAAACAAATTCCTTTGAAAAATATATTGGCCTGTGCAACGGATGGTGCCCCTTCGATGGTAGAATGTCATCGTGGTTTTATAACCATGTTGAAGGAAGCAAATCCAAATATTTTTACAATTCATTGTATAATTCATAGGCAACACTTGGTTGCCAAATCCATTGGCGGGAGATTACATGAAACAATGAATTTAGTAAAATCAATAATTAACAAAATAAAAGCACACCCACTTAATGATAGATTATTTTGGCAACTTTGCCATGAAAATGATGAAGAATATGAGCGCCTATTATTGCACACGGAGGTCAGGTGGCTATCTAAAGGAAGTTGCCTAAGAAGAATGTTCAACCTATTTGATACAGTCATTAGTTATTTAGAATCAACAAATTATAATTTTCCAATAGAGATATCTGTTTTAAAGAGTGACATACCTTATTTGGCAGATATATATGCAAAAATAAATGAATTACTTTTGAAACTGCAAGGAAACAATGTGACCTTAATTAATGTGAAAAGTTTAATTATTGGTTTTATAAATAAATTAAGTCTCTATAAAAATAACATGGGTAGAAAAGATTTTTCTTTATTTCCTTGTTTAAGTAATATAATTATACAGGACGAAAATATTGCAGTTTATTATAAGCATTTGGAAAGCCTAATTGTAGATATGAAACTTCGGTTTAAAGATGTCGAAAATATTCATATTCCTGATTGGGTTATTAATCCATTTAGTGCTGACCCTACTAATGCTCCTTCGCACATTCAAGAAATATTAATAGACTTGCAGGCAAATAAAGAAGCGAAACATTCATTTGAACATTGTACTTTAGAAGAATTTTGGATAAAAATTAGCAGTACTAATACGTTTCAGAAACTATGGATAGAAATAAGACTATTAATCATAGCATTTCCAACGTCATACCTAGTGGAAAAGGGTTTTAGTGCGAGTAGGGTAGCTAAGCCGGTTTGGCAACAGAGATCCACAGCAAGATATGTATACGCCGGTTCGAGAACAATATGAACAGCTAAGCCGCTTTGGGAAACAAAACGTGCAGCAAGATATGTATACGCCGCTTTGAGAACAAAATTGTCTTTGTGTGTAAATTTGTTGCGTCGGGGGGTCGTTAGGTCTTTGGGTGTGCGTTCGGCGGGGTCGTTAAATTTTGTCGTGGGGTGGTGCGCGTGCGCTGGGGTGGAGATATTTTCTTAAGAAATTTTTAGCAGCGTTCCCGACGTTAAATATTAAATATTAAATTTTAAAAAATGTTGTTTGTGTAGAAAATGGAGTTCACGTGTTGGTTCGTATTTTTCTGGGGTAGGTTAAGCTAAAAATTAAAACGCCGCGGTGAAGAATTTTTAATATGAGGCAAACGCGTGCAGTGGTAAAGAGTGTTTTAGCTCTCCTCATAAGCTGCGTTTTGTACGAAGTAGAAAATAAAATTGAGAAAATATACGAAATGTTATATGATGGAGGTCAAATTTTAAACGTTTGCAGGTAAAATCTTGTAAAAGAAGTCGTTCACTTCTCGCAATTTCAATGTCACGATAAAATACTAAGAATTTGCATGCAGTCGAATATAACCTCGTGTTTTTATTTGGTAATATATATGTAAATCACGTCGACATTCGACTTTTAATATAATGTATTTAATTAACATAAGGTGTGTTGCAAAAACATTTCAAGACAGGTATGTCGTATATTACCTTTTGGTTACATCATCCCAAATAATTTATACAAGTACACTGAACTTGCTTTTATCAAGGATTTCTTGCTTATGGATTAACTTTTACAACTCAAGGTGTAGCATCAAGGTTTTAACGTCACTCTCAAACTATAGAACGTAATAATAATAGCTTTCCTTAGCACCAATATCATTTAGAAAATATGTGTTTCTTTAATATTTATTTATTCATTAAATATTTTGCTCCAAAAATTCGTTTAGTAAACTAAGTAAATCTTCATTTTCTTCTTCTGGAAGTAGCAAATAAAATTAAAAATATACGAAATGTTATATGATGGAGGTCAAATTTTTAAACGTTTGCAGGTAAAATCTTGTAAAAAGAAGTCGTTCACTTCTCGCAATTTCAATGTCACGATAAAATAACAAGAATTCGCAGTCGAATATAACCTCGTGTTTTTATTGAAATTATAGCTCTCTGGTAATATATATGCAAATCATTCAACTTTTAATATAATGGATTTAATTAACATAAGGTGTGTTTGCAAAACATGTTAAGACTATTTCCTTCTTGGTATGCAAATTATACCACCTTTCATAACGATTTATTTGACTCTCAAATAAAAAATTAATTTGATCTTATATCAAGAGGTGTTCTTGCTTACATTTTAGCAATTTGAATATATTTAAATATTTAAATGTAATTATACATTTAATTTATGTGGTAATAAAAATTCTTTTACTTTTAGCGGTTTGGTGATTGTATGTAGATGACGTATTAGACATTGTATATATATAACTCGTTTAATTGCACAAACGTGATAAAAAATTTATAGGTTATGCAAAAACGTGCATGTAGTGAAGAATTTAGCGGTGATCTTTAGAGCTTCATCATTGTTTTTATTCTCGTTGCTTTAGTTAATTAAAGAGAGATTTTTAGGTTAAGCAAAAATAGGAAATGTGGTGGATGACATAATCACTTTCAAAATGATGAATGGTGGGGGAAGGGAGCTTCTAAACGTGCCCTAAACGGGGCTCTGCCCCATTATTTTTGTATTAAATATCAAAAAGAATAGGAGAAATTATTCGACTCGTATTTTATAATGGTTTTAATTTAAAATATTGGTGTGTGTGCAAAAAACATGTTAAGACAGGTCACTCGTTATTTTATTCATGATTGCACCACCAAAATAATTTATATAACCACACTGAACTCGTACCCGGATCTAAAATTTAACCTTTAAATGTATGCAAATAATGTCGTTATTTAAAACGTGGTGAAGAATTTGGATGGAGATGTACTCATTCTCAAATGCGGAATGGTACTCCATAAGGCGTTCTGAACGGAGGTTTTGCACGCATTAGGTGATTGAATACTTGGAGATTTTAGGTTAAGCAAAAACGTGCACGTGCTGAAGAATCCCCAGTTTTTAAAAAATATTTTGTATTAAATATATAATTTTAAAAAGAAACACACAAAATTTGAATGTTTTATTTATATTAGTTTCACTTACCAGCTTATTTTAATTACATGCTAATGAGTTCATATATTTTCATACAGTTTGATTGATTCACGCCGAAACAAAACATTTTTACACAGCTGACAATACTGGGTGTCGTTTTTCAATACAATATTAGTAACTATTTACAATACAGCTGAATACTGAAATGTAAAGTAACTTTCACATTTACCTACGTGTACTTAAATTTAATTGAATTCTAAAAATATATGCATATCTATGGCAGGCAACCCAGCATACACCAATTATATCTTCTTAGTGTAAAAATTTATTGTTAGGTGAATAACCAGCAATTTATTATGTAATATTTATTGCTACAAGCATAGTAATAATAATTTGCAATGTGCAAAATACCTCTTTTTGTTGTTAAAAGACCGATTTAATTAAACACTATAAAAAGATTGTGAATTAATTATTCTAGTTAAATTTTACAGTGCTAGAGACACTAATTATTATTAGTACTAGATATAGGTATAACAAAATTTGTATTCCAGATGATAGTATGTTCAAAGGATATTATTATTTAAAAAGACTCTGTAAACATGATTAGTGAAATTATTAAAGTTAAGGAATGTAAAGCAAAAATTTGTTCATAAAAGCAAATATGTTTTCTAAAAGATATGCATAACTTACGGATCTAAACATTTCAACATCTCGCAAACTGAGATAAATATTACTTATTTCTTTGCAAAAACGTTCATATAACGCCCTTTAACAACCGCGTTCAGTAAAGTGCATGGTAGTTAATGACCTCGGCGATTGTCAATAGTATAATTTGACAACTTCCCAAGTAAATTATATGGTTCTGGTTTATAACTAAAAACAACTATTTTATTATATTTTTTACCTAATAAATTAAATTACTACATTGTCAATACATTTTTATTTTCAAACTCGTTTTAATTATTGTAGAATTTAGTGCTTATAAATAACCTACTTTAATTCAATAAGTTATTCTCGTTATATTTCAAATCATTTTAATAGAATTACGCAATGTTAAGTCGTTATTAAAAATTAATTTAAACGGAGTTTTTATTGTTATCGCCGTCTGTTGAAGAATCGTAGCAGAATCTGAACTATATCGCTTTTACAAAGCATGTATTCAAGATCACATTTAGTTAGTTTCAAAAACTTTTATCATTGTATACGACTTGTTTTAACTTGCAAGGTATCAATGACCGAATCAACATTACCACCCGAACATGGTTGACAACTTTAAATTTTATTTTCCATATTACTTTCAAGGTATTAAACATTGGTATATATATATATAGATTTAGCGACATCAGGCAACCTTTTTCTTAATCTTCGTTGGGAATTAAAACACTCATAGTTTTTAAAATCATCTTTCTTTACGTTTCGATCCATGACCTAGGATCGTTGTAAAAATTGTCAAAACCACAACAATCATACAGGGAGTATTTATCAGGCAACATATTTCTCGCATGGCTATGACAGCTTTTTGTGCTGTATGTAGAGTAATGATTAACGTTATGCTCTTTTGATTAATTTGCAATTTACCGGGCATGAATCCTTCGTTAAAAGTGAAGGATATTCCATAGATAATTTGAATAACAATCTATCACCACCAACACACCTCTAATTGGATTTTCCTTAAATATATTGCTCAAATTCAACAGAGTCGCCTTGCCAGAGATCATCTCGAGGTTGTTGATTTGTTAATGCTGTTACAAAAACTAGTGGGGTTTATCAGACGAATAACTAGGTGATGCTCAGTATCACAACACTTTAGCATTACCTATTTTGATGAATGTGCCATAAAAGCTAGGTACTTGGATAGATCTCGCAGTGAGTGGAACAACAACGATAGTGACGATAGTGGTGCGAAGTTTTCAAGTTAACATGGACAATGTACTGTACGATTTGTTCGAGAGTGAACAACGCATTTTACACCAACATCTGAAACATGCCATAGTATTGAATGATGTAGACAAAATCAAACGTATACTGTTCAAAGTAGGTGTTCATGTTCCCTTTAAAGCCTTCAAATGGCTAACGCTGACCAATGATACATCCATTGATGTAATGGACATGCTGTTTAATCAACAGAGTAGGTGCGATCAATTTGTATCAAACTTCATTGATGCTTGCAACGGCAAAACAGAGTTAAAATGTCATCAGGTGCGCGGTGTACTAGACGCAATAGAGAGTAATTATAGTTTGAGCGATGTATATTTCCTTGAAGAATTACTAACCAACCGAGCTGTATTGAGTACGAAGGCATATCCTATCATAAATATAAATGCAACTATAAATCACTGGTCACAGCGATTGACGATATGATTGTAGATGTTGTATATTTCGCACAACCTATGGTATTAAAAAGTATTGAAGTTAATTTTAAAGTATAAGGTAAATTATAAGTACCAACCTAATGTAGTTGGCCCTCATAGAACAACATATAACTGGCTCCTCAAGAATTTGGCAATGGAGGGCTCAAAACAGCAACCAGGATGGACGTGTGGTCCGGATTCGGGAAAATGGCCATCAAATAGTATAGATGATTATAAAAAGTGTATATGCTATTAAAGTTATTGTTTTAGTTTAATACTATTTTTGTATGTAAATCATGCCATCTTGGTAATCCTACCTGATGCGCTATAGATAGCACTTATTAGATATAATGGAGGATGCTATTGTACGTGTCGCATACCTTTTACAATAAATATATATACCTCGAGTGTTGTCAAGTACGGGAGAAATTGTTAGCTGAGAAGGTAATGTTTTTACCTGCTTGTTATTTACACATATTCACGGACATCGAAATACTCAAGTTCAACCAAAACAGCGAAAATCAACCTACATCAACGTTTTGCGCTTCGGGCATGAGGAATTATAAACAACTTTCTTGACGTAGAACTAGTGTAGTAATTAGTAGTACATAGATGTAATTTGTGTGTGTGTGTGTGTGTGTGTTTCGCTATAATAAATCATATAACAGTAAAAAATTTTTATTGATGAATGACATATGATGGTAAACAAACACGTAACAGCAAATCTACAAAATATGATTTTGGATATCCAACTATTATGGCTAGAATCTAAATTTAACCATTTCACATATACTTGATTTTAACTCTTTCAATACTTTTTCCACTAAATATACATCCGGATAGTGTGTTCGTTGAAGTTCTTCTGCATAGAAGCCGCCTAATATTGGTTGTCCTCGACTATCGCGCAATAGGTACGTTAAAGGATTAGTCAAATGCACTTTGTACACCGTAAAAATTTCGTTAGACCAATTTGGTGTGTATCCTTGGTAAATTGACCTCTATGTTTACTAATGCGAACATGATCCCCAACAGAAAATTTTTACTCTTTAAGTTAACTGTTTTGATCGTACTGTACACTGTATTGAAAAGTTTGCGTTCATTGCGTTTTGACACATCTACAGGTCGCATGCCGATTGTTCGATGTTTGGTGTTGTTATATGCAGTCACGAGTGAGGATAGTATATTCAGCCATCGATACGAACCATTCAAACTAAATTGTTTCCACATTTTTGACTTTAAGGTACGATTAACGCGTTCTACTACGCAAGCTTTTTATTGCTGTACACACTATAATGTGTAATCTCATATTTTTCCATTAAAGCCTTAAATGTTGAATTATAAAATTCTTTTCCCAAATCCGTTTGAATGTACCGTGGAATACGATGTTCTTTGTTGAAAATTGATTGAAAAGCGTTTGAAACAGCCTTACCCGTCTTGCGCTTAACCGGTACGGCCCATAAGTATTTAGAAAATACATCGATAACAACTAGAATGTATCTAAACTTTTATTCATCTTTGCATATGGGATCATTTCCACCAAATCGGCTTGAAACAGCTCGTTTAATCCTTTTGTGATTACATGTCTTCTAGGAAAGTTAATGCGAGCAGGCTTATGTAACTCGTGGACGATTTGTTTTTACAGACATATTGCTAATATGTGTGTGTGTGTGTATGGTTGACGGCTATATGCGTGCGTTTTAAGTTTCTCTTGCAACTGTTGAATATCTGCTTGAATTCGTGCAATGTCTATTCTAAATTGTGCTTTCACTTGTTGAATAGCAGCGTCTAATGTCTTATATATGCTATTCATAGAATCATCTATCCGTTTGGTTACGATTTGTGCAACATTAGCGTTCACAGTGGCTGGAACAAGGTTACGCATCACTCTTCAAAATGGTTAAAGTCTGATCTTGTAACATACTCGCTCGAGAATTGTGTTATCATACTGTTTGTTGTCTCCTTCACAAGCGTGTCTATATACTGCTGAATAGTGGAACCACTTCCAAGCGTTGGTTCGCCCTTTTGCTGGTGTAGCGTTGCTAACCGCGATTCTAAGTACGCTTTCGTGACTGCATCATCATCTTCTTGTGGTGTAGCGACCGCGCTAATCTCATGTTGTCAAAATCGTAGTAATCATCATAAGAAATATATGAAGCACAGTCAGACGCATGCCCAAACTTGTCGATAACCATCGTGATAATGAATAACAAGTCGCACAATCTACGCTATTATACGCAATTCGCGTAATTCTTCCATAATCGATGTAATTTCGTTTGTGTGACCGGTGTTACCTGCATCTTGCGAGGCGACCAGAAGCTTGAGCCGTTCGCACAGTTCGTTGGGATCATCAAAGTATACATACTCTAGTGGCTTCTCGTTATAATCCATGAGTAGACCACGACCACTGGGTTTATAGTTTGCTGTCGTAAGCTATACATTGCATTACTTTTTTTAATGTCCGCATAATCGTTAATTTCTTTAAGTGAGAATTTACCCAAAGGATTGAGAAGGAACAGTTGCTCGTACAACCCTTTGCTACCGTTGTAGCAAAATCGTTCTAACACACCTTTTCACCAATCCCGAAGATAATGTCCGAATCACCAATCATTAATTTTCCTGTCTCCGGATTAAAACGTACTTTATCCCTGCCAAGTGCTCCGTGTCATTGTTATAAATACCAGTAAAGTTGGAAAACAGATTATCGACATAGTATCTTACCGATGGTAAGAATCGTTGTAAGTAGGTCTGATGTTCTTCGCTGTTTAGGTACCGTTCGTACTCTGTATGGGTCTCTGGAGTGTTGCCGCTACTCCGATTCTTCGAAAGTGGACTCCACAGACTGGACTGGGCTATGAGGATTGTGTTCCCATGCCTCCTCTATTGGTGGTGCGGGTTGGTGGAACTGCGCACCTGATCGAGAAATTTGGGGTTTTGGGTGGTAAAACCAGTGCTGGCTTTCGATCTTGGACCCTGTTTAATATCTTTCAGCAGACCGGTCTGAAGTGTTTGTAAACGTTTTGTAATAGGTGCATAGACTTTACTTAATGCAAGCTCCTTTTCAACCACACCTGCTTTTAGCGCTTGTAATTTCCTCTTGACTGCCTTTCGTACTTTTATGAGTTCTCGTTTGGTTTTCACGTCGTCTGCCATCGTCTAGAAACGGGTAGGAAGTGATATGCTATTTATGTGCTTTATAAGTATATATAGGTGTCAAAACCTTTTTGCGACCGTTCTGCAAATCGCCATCTTTATTGATCACCAGAAACCCATACCGATCTCGCCAGCATAAGCCGCACAATTCTTTAAACCGGTTAAACGACATATCCGTGTTTACATGGTCAGCGTATACGTGTTTTAAATTGAGTTCGTCTTGTTTGAATAGCACTAGGACATTAGCATTGTCTCTAATCAATTGTTTAGGTATTTTGGAATAGGTCTGACATAGGTAAAACAATCAATGGCCTTATGTCGACCTAAAGAAAAATATTCTCGCATTACATTTTGTTTATCGCACGACACGTCATCGAAAATAAATATCGAATTAGGTTTTGCATCCGCTGGAGTAACAATTGCATCCCATTTGTTAAACGCAAAATATCCTATTTCTTTTATTGGTTGTAATAACCCTCTAGGTACTGATACTTTGGTTGATACAAGGATTTTGAGTAGAGATAAACGTTTTCAAAGCGTACACCATTCGGATGTTTCAAGAGACCGATGACTACATTAGTTTTACCACAATTGGATGGACCTGTAATGATACACCGTATTGTTGATGGTAATAGTAGTCCATGCTTTTGCACGTTAGTGTTGTTGCTGCAGTTTGGTCCGTAATTGGCAACGCCAATTGTTGCTTTACCAGACGCATTCTATCCATATACTAAAACGTAATTGCAGTATGGTAAGCATTTAAGCGAGTAATTCACCATGACCAGTCTCCTTTAAACCTTTCGACTGACAAGATTAATGAAATCCTATCGTGGCTACGGGTTACTCAATAGTGCTATCAATCGTTTACCGGTAGAATTACATTTACCAGGATTCGCTTCTGTGGACCGGGTACTAAGCTTCAGAAACGCCTCGAGCGTGGTGATATAGGTCGTAATCCCAGACGAAGCCTGCAAACCACACGACATCGCCTACGATCTTTCTACAGACTTAACAACCCGACACCAAGCTGATCGACGTCTTGCCGAAACAGCACAAAAACGTCGTACTGCACCCGACGCTTCGTTAGGTGAAAAACTTGCTGCGTTTGCTGTTGGTTCTGCAATGAATGCCAAAGTTAAATTTGGTATGGGTTGTCGCAAGAAAACGATAAGGTGTAAAGGAAAACGACGTGGTCAGCGTCTACGTACAGGAAGTGGTATACCATTCAAGCGTTTAATTCGCACCATTTGGGAACGCATTAAAAACGTTCGTCCGACTGACCTTATTAAAACTGCTAAACTTGCAGTGGCACCGATTAAAGATATAACAGATGAAATTCGTGGCATCCCACGTGTAATCCCTGTACCCAAAACTGGTGGTTTCCTACCTTTGATACCTATTTTTGCAGCCCTTTCCGCAATTGGAGCGTTGTCGGGTGGAGCAGCTGGGATTGCAAAAGCTGTCAACGATGCTAAACTTGGACAACAACAATTAGATGAAGCGAAACGACATAATATGGCACAAGAGGCAGTGACACTTGGAAAGGGTCTCTATTTGAAACCTTATCGCCGTGGACATGGACTGTACCTAAAGCCTTTTCTTACACACGGGCAAGGTTTGCATAAACAAAGACAACGAAAAAAAAAAACTCAACGCATTCGTTAAACCTACCTATGCGAGCGTTGACCAATGTTGACTTGAACAAATACATAAACGTTTACCAATATCCCACTTTCGTGGAATATTCATGCGCAATTCACTTCCAAACACAATTCGTTGGCGAGAATGTGGTATTCTTAATCATGATACTACACGTGGTGTGGGAACTCATTGGACCGCGTAAAAAAGATGGTTCAAGGGCAGTCTATTATGATAGCATTGGTAATCTACGACCTCCGAGGAACTTGTCAAATACTTAACCTCATCAGGACCATGCACTCTCTATTATAATTATGAACAATTTCAACCGCTTAACACTGTTACCTGTGGACACTTCGTATTGAAATTTTTACTGCAAAATAGTCCTCCGTTAAGTTTCTAACAACGTTATATATTATTTGATTTTAGTGTATTTTAACTGTTTTGTATAAAAGTGTTTAATTAAAACCATATATTGCAAGTGTTTCAGGAATTTGCTTTTTATTACCCCATCCCAACTACGAATACGACTAGTTGTTAGTTTATCGTCAACCACCGAACATGTACACATTTACTTTAACTGGAACTGAATCTACGCTCACCGCAATCATCAACCCACCAATTGTTCTCGATGATGACCATGAATACGTTATTGGTCTTACAAACTTTGAGACATATTTTTCAATTCCCAATGTAACGGAAGCGAACAATAAATTTTACATTGATGACATCGTGCTTACTTTACCAGAAGGTACGACGTAATCTGAATGATCCCCGTGAACGCACTTCATCCAAACGTTATCTTATTGATATTCGAGCCAATAATAACAGTTTACATACAGAAATCAAAGCATCAGGTATAGTGGATTTTACACAACCAAATTCACTTGCTTCGTTGTTTTTGAGAAACGTAAACTACCAGCTCTCACTACTGCTATTTCGGATCATCCCACAAGTCTTTCCAATCAATTCAATATGTATTGAATGTAATCTTGTGGTCGGATCGTATCGGAATAGCAAACCTGTACACATTTTGCATCAATTCTTTCCTGCAGTTGCTGCAGGGTACAAGATTATTGAAAACCCCGTAAACGTCACCTATATGCCACTTAATACACGAATCATCGATCGCATCATTGTTAAAATAGTTGATCAAAACGGTAATCTCATCACTTTTCGTCGGGAAACCATCACGATTAGACTTTATCTAAAGCGTCTTTAAACAATGGTTTTGCGCTATGAGCATAAACCACCAAAACCTATTAATAGACGCATTGTCAGCACCTTTACCAGTTACAAGACACCAGTGCACCGATTAACACCGGAAAACGTTAAATTTCTGCAAACATTAGGACTCAAAGTGCTACATAGTTAAAATGGATAGTAATATTTTAAATGTTACGCAACGTGCTATATTTGATACAACCATCGTCAATGCCGACAAACATATGCATACTCCGTACCCAATACCACGTATGAGAAGAACGATGTTATACGGATTCCAATAGAAAACGAAGATGTCTATACACTACCATGGGACAGCGTAATTTATATTGAGGGTACAATGAATAAGTCAGATGGTGGCGTTTCGCCTACAGCCGATTTTGTCAACAACGGAGTTTTATTTTATTTGATGAAATTCGTTATGAACTTGGTGGAAAGACTATTGACCGCGTTCGTAATCCAGGTATAACTACGACTATTAAAAATTTCCTATCCTACGATTATAGCGAAAGTCGTCGCTTTAGAAACGCCGGTTGGTCCCCATCGATAAGCTTGATCTCGTTGATGCTAATGGTCATTTCAACGTATGCATTCCCTTGCGCATGGTTTTAGGATTTGCGGAGGACTACCGAAAATTCTTTTGAATATCAAACAGGAGCTTATTCTTATTAGAAGTAGTGCTGACGATGCAGCTATATCGAATTCTGATACCAAAGAGTCAATCAAAATTACCATTACAATATTCATGGCGGATTCCACATATAACCGTTGCAGATGCAGAGCGCTTAAAACTACTCAAACATATTCAACGCAATGCCACCATGGACATAAGCTGCAGTTGGGAACTACACGAATATCCAGAATTACATACAACACACACGCATACCTGGGCCGTGAAGACGGCTTCTCAAGTGGAGAAACCACGTTTTGTTATTGTCTGCTTTCAAACCGATACATCACGCAAAAGGGGCGCAGTCAGTTCGACCACTGTAAGTTGACCAATATGAAATTACATCTGGGTTCATCTATGTATCCTTACGATAATCTTAACATTGATTTCGATACCAATCGCTATTCTATACTATATGAGATGTATGCACAGTTTCAACAATCGTACTACGGGGTATCAGCGAGCCGATATTAACACCCAATGAATTTCAAACGCACGCTCCACTTGTAGTCATCGATTGTTCCCATCAAAACGAAATAGTGAAAGTGGGAGCGGTTGACGTACGATTAGAATTTCAAATGAAAGAAGCGCTTAAAGCTCACACTACAGCGTACTGCCTCATTCTACACGATCGTTTGGTCCGCTACAATCCTGCAACCAGTGTTGTGAGTGAAGTCTAAAATTAATAGTCCATTAGTTGACGGTTCAAAGGTTTAAAATTGCACATAATAACTTTGTGTTTAAAGAAATGGCTGTTTTACAACTATCCCTATCGAATGGAGTTGCAATAACATATGTGCTGAAACCATCATATTCTTGGAACTGTCTATCAGCTCGCTTCAAATACCAAAAGGTATGGTTAAGCAGAAACTTTCACGATATATCTTGAGATGATGGCAATTTACAATGAATTTCCACACCTAAATGTTATTAACCTAGAAGACTTAGGGTGTACTCCTCTACATAAATTAAAGTATTACACCAATTCACACAAGTGTTTCTAGCATACCACCGACATTCGTCATTCAATTGCGCAACCACAGATGTAATTGTACTCAAAACTGGTTTGTACATATAACCAATTATTCATTTTAATAAAGAATAATGTTTACATTAAGTAGTGTTTTTATTTGTATATTTTATACTTACATACATATTCCTTGAGACTAGTAAAATGTGTTTCAAAAATGTCTTGAAATAAGTTTAATTGTAAAACTTACTAACGAATCTGTAAGTATCATATTGAAAAATTCCTCTTAACGGATATGTATTTTGCATTTTTTATGCAAACTTTATGTTACAATAATACAATTAAAAAATTATATTCTACTGAGGTATTAAATTTTAAAGTATGTTATAGTTGTGTAAACATAAAAATTGCATAGGTTTTATCATCAAAGTAGTACATTTTATTTAATCCCACCTGCAAAATGATTAATTTCTTAAACCTAAGTTTCATAAAATTTATTCTCCAAAATCAACCAACTATAAACCAGAACTATTAAATTTACATAAATTTCGGTGTTATTTTAATTTAAACTATGCTCATAAAAAGTCGTTTATTATATAGCACCAACATTGTTACTACCTATGAATATCAAATCTTTAAAAAATTTACAGTCATGATTAATTAATAAGTGGTCTTTTCATTTGTACACATTTTGTATATGTCGTTTTAGTTCCATTGACGACCTATTATTAGTAATCTGTTTATTATTTTATTGACGATATAAATTTTAAGATTGGAAGGAACGATAAGAAATCTTCCTCTGACATTTATATGCACTCCCATAGTTGTTTAAGGTAGCAAATATAAATAAGCTGTTTAATGTGTTGTAGAAGAATTTTTACCATTGTATTATCGGTATGTATAAACTTACTTAAATGTGTTTTTAACGGAAGTAGAAATTATGAATTTTGGTAATTAGCAATTATGCTAAAATGATTTGAAGTTATGCAGTTTCCATATATAATTTACATATATCGGTATGTTGTTATAAATATCACAACCTCGAGGTCATTAACTACCATGCACTTTACTAAACTATAATTAATAAAATCCCGTACATTTAACTAAGATACATTTTTCTTAATGTGGAAGTCTTATCTATATTTTATTCAAATAAGAATCTGCTACCGCCACCTACAAAAGATAGGGACAATTAAAGAATGTAAGTTTTGTAAATAAAACATTAAAATATTGTGTGTTTCTTTTAATATTATATATTTAATACAAAAATAATTTTTGAAATTCTCGGGAGATTCTTCAACACGTGCATGTTTTTGCTTAACCTAAAATTTCCGAAGTATTCAATCACCTAATGCGTGCAAAGCCTCCGTTCAGAACGCCTTATGGAGTACCATTCCGCATTTGAGAATGAGTACATCCCCATCCAAATTCTTCACCACGTTTTAAATAACGACATTATTTGCATACATTTAAAGGTTATATAGATCCGGGTACGAGTTTAGTGTGGTTGTATAAATTATTTTGGTGATGCAATCAATCATGAATAAAATAACGAGTGACCTGTCTTAACATGTTTTTACATATACACACACATATTAAATATATATTGAAATTGCTAAATGTAAGCAAGAACACCTCTTGATATAAGATCAAATTAATTTTTTTATTTGAGAGTCAAATAAATCGTTATGAAAGGTGGTATAATTTGCATACCAAGAAGGAAATAGTCTTAACATGTTTTTGCAAACACACCTTATGTTAATTAAATCCATTATATTAAAAGTTGAATGATTTGCATATATATTACCAGAGAGCTATAATTTCAATAAAAACACGAGGTTATATTCGACTGCGAATTCTTGTTATTTTATCTTGGTAATGAAATCGTGAACAACATGTTTTTACAAGATTTTACATGGACTTTATAATTAGATCCATTATATCACATTTCGTATATTTTCTAAATGTTATTCGCTACTTCATACAAAATACAGCTTTTGAGGAAAGCTAAAAAATTCTTTACCACTTGCACGTTTTTACTTAACATAACAAAATTCTTCATATAGGTAAAATCACCACTTCGCTATGCTCTCTGCTACCTAGTTTCGGCTACTTTTCCAAGGTCGTTGTGACGTCATAGCCTTTTATAAATAAAGAACAATGTAATACTATTCTAAAATTTTTATTCTGGCATTATACATAACAAAATTTAAAATATTTAATGCCAAGCATGGAGCCATTTAAACTTAATTTTAATTTAAATTCGATTGTTTAACATGGCTAACAACCAAAAGAATTAAGATATACAAAAATTTGTGTGTCAGATAACAAATCCTGGTGTTAATAAACAACTTGGAAATTATATACTAGATTTTTACGTTGTCCAGATGCACGTTTAAGAGCAACATTCGCGTCTACTTTGACCAAAGAACACGGTATTACGCAATTGGAAGCGACAATATAAAACTGTACAATTGGAAGCTATGTCAGTGCGGAACGGGTGTATAATCCCTTAAAAGACTGTTTAACCTTATTGGAAGATAAAGGTTATACTTCCTAAAGGTGCCAATGTACTGGTACCGCCAAAATGTGGAGTAAGTTATCGGACAAGCTTCAAAATAGCTGCTGTTTAGTGTATAATAACCCTACAGTACATGTATTGGGGAACGGCAATACAAAGAAATTGACGGGCTTGCAAATTAGGTTGTCAGAAAAACCAGAGAAAGGGAAAATTGATAAAGTATGTGCTTTCAGCTTTTAGTTTTAACTATTTACCTGTAAATTATTTGGAGATAGTAAGTAGGACGACAGCCAAGATAAAATAAAAATCTTACACAAGTGCTATATTAAAGCAGGTAACATATTTTACACAATCTGTAACACCATATTCTACAATTCCAAAAGAAATAATCATTTCGGTATCGGGGTTGATAAGTACGCCTAACATTCGCCCAGAGGTTGTACGACAACGCGTAAATATTGGCAGTAAACTCTCTCCGTTGACGCTGCAGGAAATTGCCCTATGCACGCCATACGCTGTAAGTGGAAGAAAAGACAGCTGGAATTAGAGGAAATGCATGCAAAAGGCGAAAGTTGGACTAATTGGAAGACACTGCGATAATACGCGAACAATACAAAGATATGTTAGACAAAGAACATCTTATTAGAGAAAGAGGAAAGGATTAAAAGATTATTTTATGTGCCGATGGACTGACTTGGATACATCCGCGTTCTACAAGCTGTATGTATTTGTGGTTAGTAAGAAAGACTCTTTTAGAATTTTAGAATAGTATAACATTGCTCTATATTTATAAAAGGCTATGACGTCACAACGACCTTGGAAAAGTAGCCGGAACTAGGTAGCCGAGAGCATAGCAAGTGGTGATTTTACCTATATGAAAATGAAAATAAAGAACTTTTAAATTTTTAAATAAATTTTGGTAGGAAATATTTAACAAATAAGTATATGTTAATGAAACACATATTTTCTAAATGATATTGGTGCTAAGGAAAGCTATTTTTTTAAGTTCTATAGTTTGAGAGTGACGTAAAAACCTTGATGCTACACCTTGAGTTGTAAAAGTTAATACATAAGCCTTGATATAAGATCAAATCAAATAATTTGAGAGTCAAATAAATCGTGATGAAAGGTGGTATAATTTGCATATATTTTAAATTCATACGGGTATAATTAAAAGATTATATGTTAGATCCGACTGCAAGTTCAGTGTACTTGTATAAATTATTTTGGGATGATGTAACCAAAGGTAATATACGACATACCTGTCTTGAAATGTTTTTGCAACACACCTTATGTTAATTAAATACATTATATTAAAAGTCGAATGTCGACGTGATTTAATATATATTACCAAATAAAAACACGAGGTTATATTCGACTGCATGCAAATTCTTAGTATTTTATCGTGACATTGAAATTGCGAGAAGTGAACGACTTTTTTACAAGATTTTACCTGCAAACGTTTAAAATTTGACCTCCATCATAAAACATTTCGTATAGTTTCTCAATTTTATTTTCTACTTCGTACAAAACGCAGCTTATGAGGAGAGCTAAAACACCTTTACCACTTGCACGCGTTTGCCTAATATTAAAAATTCTTCACCGCGGCGTTTTAATTTTAGCTTAACCTACCCCAGAAAAATACGAACCAACACGTGAACTCCATTTTCTACACAAACAACATTTTTTAAAATTTAATATTTAATATTTAACGTCGGGAACGCTGCTAAAAAATTTCCTAAGAAAATATCTCCACCCCAGCGCACGCGCACCACCCCACGACAAAAATCTAACGACCCCGCCGAACGCACACCCCAAAGACCTAACGACCCCCCGACGCAACAAATTTACACACAAAGACAATTTTGTTCTCAAAGCGGCGTATACATATCTTGCTGCACGTTTTGTTTCCCAAAGCGGCTTAGCTGTTCATATTGTTCTCGAACCGGCGTATACATATCTTGCTGTGGATCTCTGTTGCCAAACCGGCTTAGCTACCCTACTAGTGCGGTTTCTCAAATGCTGACTAAGCAAAGAAATCGCCTCAACATTTGCCAACAAGGTGACTTACGATTATATCTGTCAAAATTAGAACCCAATATTATTAAACTTTGTCAAGATCACCAACCTCAAGGTTCTCATTAAAATTTCATTTAGTTTATTATTTCTTTGTTATGTTAAAATTAAAACACATTACTTTATGTATCTTACTTTTTTTGTAAATTAAATTAAATTTCTAACTAATAAATGTTATTCTACTATTGTTCCTTTCAAATTTCTTTGGATATATCTTACTAACGCCTAAAGTAAGCTAAATCTACCTTATATTAGGGATTATCGTACAATTTTTATCTGTTAAAATTTATAGGGGGGCGAATTAAGAAGCGGGTCTTACAAAGGGGGCGTTTGGTCCAAAAAGGTTGAGAAACACTGGTGTAACCGAATCCAAGTAACCTGTAACAAGAAAAGACATTAGTGTTTTGTTTAAAAAGAAAAAAAATTAGGAATGTGTTCTTAGCCAACAAGACATATTGCTGTTAAGACCACAATATATCTCACCGTCCAGCGACACCGCGTGGAGGTAAAACACATGTCGACGAGGTCAAGGGATTATTAAGAATGGGAGCGAGAGGTTAAAACAGTACCCTAAACTTACAGCTAATTAAATGTAATCTACAACTATTTACAAAGATCCTGTAAAGAAATATTGATTAACATTCTTGTCCCCCATGCATACGTCTTTGAGGTACTAGGAATCACAAATCGTTTATCATCCTAGCCAGATAAAATGGCTTTATTTACCAATTGTGTGTAGATGGTGTGTTTGTTGTTCCTAATGCATGACATTATATGCATTAGAGGTATAGTGCTTCTATTACTAACAGTATTTCTAAAATCTTTCGCACTGATTTGATTTTTCACGATATGTCTATTTACACCCTTAATTTTTTTAATAGCGTCATTCTCACTTATTATATAATAAGACTTAGCTCTAGTACCTATAAGCTCCAACACCAATTCCCCCTTAAGTTCATCCTTAAATTTGCCCACCACCTACTTATTAACTAAGGTAATATTATATCTATTATTAGCAGGATAATAGCCGGTATCAAAATAGTTTACATTCGCAAAAATGTCACTACACAAATGATCTGTTTGCATACTATAAACTAAAAAGTCCGTATCCATGTACAGAAGCGAGAGTTGCGAATCATACAGAGGCTTCATAAACGCGTAGTGAAACAAAGGTTTTGGAAAGATCTAGAATTGAGAAACCTGCATATATAGGTTCATCGTAACAGACTTTAACCCGATCCATCTGTATGATGACCGAATTTTCGCTTAGTACAGTGCAGCTGATAAAATTAGGCCTAGCGATTAGACTACTTACGCACAATTTACGACCTTCCGGCTCCCACTGGGTAATATTTTGACATCTTTACGTTTGTCGACATTCTCCATGGTCTTACCGAATATAGCATTATTCACTAATTTGTAAAAGTCCTTCTCGAAAGGGAACTTTGCAGCAGTTCTTAAACCTGTATTTAAATCTATATACGGTTTCAACCATGGAGATTGCTCAAATTCCAGAACCCGATGGACTGTTGTTAACACAAGTCCATTCCGCACGCATTGTTGGAGGTTACGGTAGTGTAGAACATACTTCTTTTTCTCTTGAAGAGCGGCCATTACTTTTAGGGTTTGGATGTGATGCAGGACGGTGTCATATTTTCGGAGCAGAACGGTAAGTCAATATGATTATCGTGTAGGGTTTTAGGATATTCCAAGTCGACTTCGGGGATATAACCCTTGTTGCTGGTTGTAGACAAGGTTAATATATCTTCTTTATCGATCTCATCTAGTTTCACTCATTTAAAACCATTTATTGGGAGATGTTGACTCATAGCCCAACCACACAAGTTGTTCGCATTGAGATAAAGTAGATACATTGAAGGTGACCTAGGGTCATGGTCAGACATGTACCTGTTATTGTCTTTGGCATGTCTTCTACTGCATTGCGCCAATCCTCCTCTGATTCCAGATTTGACAAAGTGCTGCATGTCAATATCCGTGAAAAGCTCCAACTTGATACCAGTATAATAGTTAAACATGGCATTTCAGTTTAGACTGGGAGCCGTCATGTATTGATACGGATCCATATCATAGGTCCTCATGCATACGTTGCGAAAGTTTTCGAAAATATCGGCTATTAGCAATACATCGGTCTTAAGGTACAAATCGCTATATTCTCCAAGCGTCTGTATGTTGAAGGTGTTCCATACTTCCTGGGCACGTGCATATTCTTCTGATGTGATGTTAGTGGATGGTTCGGCGACTTATAGATAATTTATAAGTGCCTTAGTTCGCGCCAAAAGTATCGTTGTGCATTCGAAATAAATACTGATAGTGCGCGATAAACAGAACTACATTTATCTTGTAACGAACACCTGGTTCGCAAGAGTGCATTATTATAGAAAACGTGGATCGTGTGTGACCGCAGAGTACTTAAGAAGTGCCTAAACTTTTGTTTTACCGCTTAAAAACATAATATAAACCGCAACTGTGTGTTAACTGTATTGTGCGTGTCGAAATCACCTATAGCACCGAAAGCCAAAAAGTTCTGGTGAGTTTTTTTGACTTTGTTTATATGAATTTATGCAAACAATTAACATTAAACATTTATACTGTAACTTGTACAATACAACCGCCTTATCGCTTTCCAATTTAGTCCCGCAATATTGTATCCTGATAATTTCTTTATACACTAAATTGTTTAATCCACCTGCTTATTTAATTAATTACGTGGAGGAAGTTACGCCCCTCCATTAGATTGGTCCTTAGAGCTCGCATGTCCCAGCAAAAAGAAAAATTAGTTTACTAGTGCTTGCAGTTAAATTTTGAACTCTCTTTTCCTATATTATTACAATGGAAGATAAGATAAAGATTTTACACAAGAAGAAGGAGAGTATATTTCAGCGGCTTACAGCATTATATGATTGTTCAAAAAATATTTCTTCATTTGAGTCACGAGCAAATGAAAATTTTATGGCAGATAGCGAAACGATAGATGAATTAAGGTCAAGGTTTGAATCTATTGTGGATAAGATAAATGAATACCAATTATTATTGAAACCGGAATTTCAACCTGATTATCAAAGTTTAAATGCATTTGAGGATATGTACAGTAGAATTAAACGCGCGCGTAATAATATAATTCAATTTAAACCACCGCATCAAGGGGCTACTAGTGCTACCCCTAAAATTTCGATTCCCTTACCGCCTATAGAAATCCCGTATTTTAACGGTGAAATCTTAAAATGGGATGTATTTTACCAGTCTTTTAAGACTAATATTCACCTAAACCCTCAACTTACTGATGGTCAGAGGTACAATACCTTATGGGTAAATTAAAGATTCCGCCCTGCAAATAACTGCAGGTATAGTTCCTGTGCTGAAACTTACAGTATATTGTGGGATAGCTTGGTAAAAAGTACCAGGATAAACGTACGTTAGGTGCACACTATTTAAATAATATTTTTGAATTAAAAATTGTCCACGATCCGCTAACAATTTAAATACATTTATTGAAAATATTCTGCGTCTATTGCAGCGCTGTTACAGGTGGGAATTACCGGCCTGCAAGATTTTATATTTTGCATTGGGGTTTAAAGAAACTAGATGCAGAAACCGCACAAGCGTTTGAATTGTCCGTTCGAAATACGGAAATTCCTCTTATAAAACGCTGATAAGTTTTATTCAAGATCAAGTTAAAATTTTAGAACGTACAAATGATAATACGAAGTCATATAACTATAATCATAAACCGCAACCGCCCGCATTTAAGACTAAAGCATTTGTTTCCAGTTCGCCTTTGTGCATATTGTGTAAAAAAGATAATCATTTTAAAATATACCAATGTCCGCAGTTTAAGAATATGGATTCACCGCAAGACAGATTTGAAATTATTAAATCAAAAAAAAGATGCGTTAATTGTTTAAGCGTAACTCACACGCTTTCTTCGTGTAATTCAAGGCATTTTTGTAATTATTGTCAAAATAGGCATCATAGTTTACTTTGTTTTAAGAAGAAATCGGACAAAAATGTCCATTCTAATACTCGTGATTTATCACAAGGAACGCCCGTAAGTTCTCTTGCCAAGAATAACAATAATATTTCAAATTCCGCTATCTCACCCGGTCAGTGGCGTAACTACACCCCTGCCAGCCCCCGCTATGCGGGGGGGCCCCAAGTGCAAGAAGGCCCAAACGATAATAAACTCAACTTATTCATCTTCAACGTATTTGGCAGGTAAGAAACGGTCAAGAAAATATTGCAGATAATTCAGAAACCGCAGGTTAACGAACGTTTTCTTGATGTTACTACTAGGAACTGCTGAAATACAAGAAATAATAATTAAGATAAATACTGAACACCACCTGCAGCCTGCATCCTTTCTTCTTTCTATCCGTTCTGTCCTATTTTGTAAGGGTTAATAAACAGATGAAAGAGACTGTAAACTTTAATAACAAAGATGTCTATATTATTCTTAAGTGATAAGTTGTATAAAGTGGTAAAGCATTATTAAACGACGTATAGTAGGGTTAGTTTGGTTTGTGGGATTTTAAATAGGAATAAAAGGGCTATTGTCTGTACAGTACAGATTCACAGGATGGCAGGTAGCTTAGTAACCTTCGCTTTCTAGAAATATAATACTAGAAAGAAATTCATTTTGTGGTTTCTAGTCAGCTGGTTGCAACGTATTTGCATTAGCTGCATTATATATAACGGAAAGGAAGTAAAAAGCATTCCAGTACGTTTTACTCAATAGTGTTGTGTTCGTATTACAGGAGGTCTTTCATATTTAAACGTAAGTATTTATATCTATTTTTATTAAACTACTATTGATTTGATCATAGTTGAAGTCGCGCTGAGAAATACATATAAATAAATCTTTAAGCATTCAATAAAAATCATTTATATTTTGTTAATTAAAGCATTTAAAGCAAAGTATGTATGTGTTATTTGTAATTTCAAAAGGCTTTTAAATAATTATTACTTATCTAATTACATTATAATTAATTTCATTCAAAATTGCAGGAAATAATATACAATGAGCACTACAAGCGGCGCTGCAAAAACGAAAAGGAAACTATTGGAAGAATCAAAGAGCAAGATTCCAAAAATAAGTTCCTTTTTACTTCTAAAGAGTCTGAAAACAAGAACAATCTATGAAAGAAATTGGGCTTTCGACAGTAGCATCTACTAGTTCCGCTACAGACGAACAGCAGTCGTCAACAATTTTAAAACTCTCACCCAGGGCGCAAGTACATCACATAATGACGGCCGCGATAGAAATTTGGAACTAGATACCACTACAATTACAGAGGTAAATGTGAGTAGTACTTTTCACTTAATGAACTATCTATGGATCTGACGAAAGAATATCCAACCGATTTTGCACATTTTTAAAATCAATGTTTTACAACATGACAATTTAAGAAAAGAAATAATTAATTACGGATTGTGTAGACCAGATGGTGCGTTTCCTAAAGATAATAAAAATAGAAGTTTTTCAGTTCACTATTATTACTTAATAACTGCAAGCGAAAATAAAAGCAATACGTTAAACTTACCACACAATTCAAATGGGTGGTTGTGTTATTCTAAATTAAAAATTGTGTTTATTGTCAACCATGTTGGCTGTTTGCTTCAGTAAGGTCAAGTTGGACGACCGGAATTAATGATTGGCAGGGTTTATCAAAAAATTAAAGAGCATTTGCTTGCTCAATCTCATTTAACTTGTTGTTTTATTTACGATATGTGGAAAAAAATTATACCATAGATAAGAAAGATACTCTACTATTAAAACAAGAAACTGAATTTTGGAAAAATGTTTTACACAGACTTTTCAATGTTACTTTAACACTATCCCAGCGCATGCTGTCATTTCGAGGACATAGAGAAAGTTTTCTGATTCAAAAGACAGTTACAACGGTAATTTCTTAAGTTTAGTTCATTTAATTAGTAACTATGATCCTATATTACAAAAGTGCTTGAACGACCCAAAGGTTCAATTAAATATCTTTCCCCAAAAATTCAAAACGATATTATTAATACTTTAAGCGCACACTTAAAAATATTTTATTAAATAAAATTAGATCCGCTCCTTTTTCTCAATCATAATAGACACTACACAGGATATAACTAAGATTGATCAATTAAGTAAAATTGTAAGATATATTGATTTTAAAAAGACAGCTTGGGAGAGGTAACCAAAATAGATATTTGTGAAACTTTTGTGGGTTTTACAAAAGTAGAGTCCCAATCTGCTGAAGGACTATGTAATACTATATTAAGCAATTTAACCAACATGCAATTAGATATAAATAAATGTAGAGGGCAGGGCTACGATGAAGCTAACGTTATGAGCGGTACGTATTCTGGCGTGCAAAGAGAATTTTAAACATAGAGCCTGCAGCCTTATATATGCACTGTAGTGCCCATAACTTAAATCTAGTCATAAATGATGCCGTTAAAGGTATAAAAGAAATAGAATCGTTTTTCTACTTTTAGAAAACATATATACATTTTTGCTAATAGTATAGTAAGATGGAATTGGCTTTCTGTTTTTAAAGAAAATTTCACACAATTGAAACGCTTAAATCCGACACGTTGGGCGGATCGAGTAAAATCTTTAGCTGCCATAAGAATTCGGTATAAAGATATAGTAATGTCTCTTAATAAAATTATTATGATATCAAAAAACAGATGAACGAAATGACGCAAAGCAAATATTAACTAGCATGGATAATTTTAATTTTATTTTTTAAGTGTTTTTAAGTCAAATTCTAGAAGAGCTTAACAAGCTCTCACAAACTGCTCAGAGTGAAAAGGCGAATATTAATCAGATAACTCTCTTATTACAAAAACTTTAAAATTTTTCAAGGAAACAAGAAATAACTATTCCAACATCAAGGAGGAAGCAGCGAAAGTTGCAGGGCAATGGAATATTAAACCGGAATTTATAAAAAAAGGCAACCAAAAATAAAAAGCATTACGATGAATTATCCAATGATTATCGATTTAATGATGAAGAATTTAAATTTAAAATAAATGTATTTTATCGCGTAATGGATATTATAATTTCACAGCTGTCGAATCGTTTTAAATCGCTTTTTCATGTAAACGAAAAGTTTAATTTCTTAGAACCTAATGTATTTTTGAATTTAACTGCAGACGATATTTTATCTAAGGCAAAACAATTGCAAAAATTTTACTACAAAGATTTAAATGATGCTATAGGTATAGAACTTACTACACTCAAAAATAATAGACTTATTTGTGATGAATTAAAAATGTTAACGGTATCTTACAATTTTAGAATATCTAGTACTTTCCAAATCTACAGGTTCTAGCAGTTTTCCAAACACCATAACAGCCTTAATGTTATACCTAACTTTACCCGTTAGCGTTGCAAGTGCGGAGAGATCTTTCTCAAAATTAAAAATTATTAAAAATTATCTTAGGAACCGCACTTCACAAGATAGATTAGACGATTTATCCCTCTTAGCAGTAGAACATGACACTGCCAAAAATATGAATATAGAGGATACAATAAACGCGTTTGCAGCAAAACATGCAAGAAAAACAAAATTTTGAATTTGATTTGGAATGTCTGCTAGCTCATAGGTTTTTACTGTATCAAATTTTTAGGTGTAAATAATTTTGTGCGGTGTATAAATATGTAGATTTAATATTAATTAACTTATAAGTTTGAATTTATGTAATTTGGTTTTATAATTAATAAAGCACTTGATTAATATAGTATATGTATTTAATTCTATACTGCTTCCTTCTCTACATGTACTATAATTTAAAAATATGGCTAAATATAAGCCAGTAAAAGTAATACATTTTAAAGAGAGCCCACTTTAAAATTTTTGCGGGGGGGCCCAAAAATCGTCGTTACGCCACTGCACCCGGTACAAGTTCTCAGGTAGAACCTGCTATTACTGTAGCATTTAATTCTGAATCAAGGTCTAATCCTATAATATTATTAGCTACCGCACAAATCTATGCAACTGGTTCTGACGGCAAACGCAAAATTATTCGTTGTTTGCTGGATAACGGTTCACAAAACAATTTAATAACTGTAGAGGGTTGTAAATTACTCAACTTGTCTATAGAACCCCTTAACAATTCATTCATAAAAGGTATTGGTTCAACTCAAAGACCAATACGAGGCTACGCTTATCTTAATATTGAATCACGTGTGTATAATCACAAATATTATATACAAGTACTAGTAGTTGACACTATTACAGATAAATTACCAGCATATTTTATTGGTAACTGTAATATGCAATCTCTTAACAATGTTCCGCTTGCAGACCTTTCATGGAATATTCCTCGAGGCATAGAGCTAGTAATGGGGGCACAATTATTTCCATATATCTACTTAGGTAACCGCATTGATTGTGGTCCCGCTACACCGCCCGCTATACAAACCGTATTTGGTTATGTTTTCATGGAAGATATTCCCTCTCGCAGTGTCAATGCCGACCATTCATACGCTTCTTTTACCGCATTAACTTTAAATAATATTGAAGCTTCTTTGCATAAATTTTGGGAATTAGAGGAAGTTTACGTTAAACGTTTCCTTAGTCCCGAGGAAACGCTATGTGAAAATCTATACACTTCATCGGTCGAAAGAGACCCGACGGGCCGCTACTCTGTTGCCCTTCCATTTTGTAAAGATCCCTCCGCTTTAGGCAGTTCCTATACTGTCGCATATCATCGCTTTTATCCTTAGAACGTAAGCTCAAACAAGAACCAGTCTTGTTTGAAAATTATAATCAGATAATTAGTGAATATCTAACTAAGGGCTATGTATCAGAAGTACAAACTTCTAATGATACACACGAAGGTTATTATATACCACATCATCCTGTTATGCGCCCGGACAAGTCTACCACAAAAGTACGTGTAGTTCTTGACGCCAGTAGTCAAACTCATACTGGCTGTTCGTTAAATGACATCCTTTTTAGTGGGCCTAATTTGCAGGCGGATTTGTTTTTGCTTCTGTTGAATTTTCGCTTATTCCCAATAGCTTTAACAGCGGACATAGGTCAGATGTACTTGCAGATAATTGTACCAAATTTTCACCGCAAATATTTAAAATTTTTATTCCGTTTCACAAGCGAAGAAAAAATACGAACTTTTCAATTTAATCGTCTCCTTTCGGGTTAAAATCTAGCCCATACATAGCTATGCGCACCATTCACCAATTAGCTTCTGCTGAAGCTAAACGTTTCCCAAATGCAGCAAAATAGCTACGTCTAAACTGTACATGGACGATCTGGTTTGCTCTGCACTTGATTATGAAACCGCTATTAAACTGGCTCAGGAACTTATTACTTTATTTAAGTCCGGAGGTTTCGATTTAATTAAATGGGTTTCAAATTCACCCGAGTTATTGGCTAGCCTTCCAGACTCCCACCGCGCTTCCGTAAGTTTTTCTGACGATGGTAACTTAAAAATTCTGGGACTTTCATGGTTGCCGTCACTCGATTTATTTAAGATCACCATTTCTGATACTGAGGGTAAATGTACGAAACGTACAATTTTGTCTTTTATCGCCCGCTTATTTGATGTACAGTATTGCCCGAAATAAACAGTACTGAAACTAAGTTGGCGGTGTTTTTATGTGCGCGCTGCCACACTCAAGTTAGCTAGTATAGACCTGTCAAGTAAACCTCAAACAAGTAATTAGTAGGGCCTAATTGTTAAAAATGGTGTTAAGGACAGAGGAGAAAGTGTTTCTGGTAGAGCATTATTTTCGTTCATACGGAATCGGCGGACATAATGGTGCAAGTTTGCTATACGTGTCTGATCAATTCACACAAAGGTTTAATAAACGTTCTCCAAGTAATGCTGTAATTTTGAAGGTTATTGAAAAGTTTAGAAATACAGGTAGTGTATTGTGCCAACGAAAAGGAAACTCGGGGCGTCCCAGGACAGTTAACAACAACAATAACCATGAACGTGTTTTTGAGCAAATCTTAGAAAATCCGAAAGTCACCCAGGCAAGGACAGCGTTACAACTTGATTTAAAAAGAACTTCCTTTCAAAGAATCCTGAAGGAGCTGGGTACATTTTCGTATGTGATTCAGGTACATCAACAACTACATCCTCGGGATTATCGCAGTAGAGTGGAATATTGCGCCAGAATTCTCGCGTTACAGTATGAAAATCCTGAATTTTTGAAAAATGTTTGGTTTTCAGACGAAGCACATTTTCACTTGTCAGGCTATGTGATTCGTCGCACAAATCGATTTCTGGGCTTTGCCAGACCCGATGAGGTTCAAGAGGTTCCTTTACATAGTGAAAAAGTGAGTGTCTGGTGTGCTGTTTCCGGACACGGAATCATTGGTCCGTACTTTATCGAAGAGAATGGTAGGCAAGTCACACTTAATCAACAGAGGTACAGACAAATTTTAACACGATTTATCCCTGATCTACGTCAATTCTGTCGTGCACGTAACTTGGCATTTCGAAACCAATTTTTTCAGCAGGACGGGGCAACTTGCCATACTGCTGCCGCAATTCGTCAATTTCTTCAAGAACATTTTCCAAGCAAATTCATATCACGATTTACTGACTTCCCTTATCCTTCACATTCTCCAGACCTCACACCTCCAGACGCATACATTTGGGGCATGGCTAAAAATGCCGTTTTCAAACGGGCACCACAAACCATCGATGAATTAAAGGATGCCGTTAGAGTCTTCTTCGCAGCCCTGAGACAACCCTTATTCAATAACATGACCAGAAACTTAGAACATCGTTATGAAGTCTGTCTCGAACGAGGAGGTGCACATTTAGAACATATAATAAAGTGTCAATAATATGTATTTTTTAAATATACAAAACAATTACAATTTCAGTACTGTTTATTTCGGGCAATACTGTACTTGGTTTAATTTCGCCTACAATTTTATATGCGAAATTGCTTATTAAAGAATTGTGGAACATTAAAATTGATTGGCATGATATCCCTCCAGACGTGATTGTCCAACGCTTTAAATTATTACGCCAGGAAGTTCATTTACTTTCACAATTAAATATTCCACGCCATGTTGGTGTTCTAAAAAATTCTGTTGTGAATCTCGTAGCATTCTCTGACGCTAGTTTAAACGCCTATGGTTGTGTTATTTACATGCATACTACGGATTGTCTCGGAAATATTAAAGTTCGATTGCTTTGTTCAAAATCAAAGGTATCACCGGTTAAAATAATTACTTTATGCCGGCTAGAATTGTGCGCAATTGTTTTAATGTCTAATCTTATTAAAAGAGTTTATGATACTTATATTGATCAAATACCTATTACAGGTATCTACGCATTTTCGGACTCCACTATAGCATTATCGTGGATCCATTCTTCACCGCATAAATGGTCAATATTTGTAAGTAACCGCATAGCACAATGTCATGAAAATTTACATCCTCGTCATTTTTATCATATTTCTGGAAAAGAAAATCCTAGCGACAGTTTGTCGCGAGGCATGTTGCCCTCTCAATTAATAGTTAACAAACTATGGTGGCATGGCCCACAGTAGTTGCATTTTCCTATATCAGAATGGCCAATTAAGCCATTTAGTTCTAATAACACTGATAATTTGCCTGAACGTAAATCAAATACTTTGATCGCCTTTGTTCAAGGTGAACAACCAGTATTATATATTTTGGCTCAACGCTGTTCCTTATGGGTCAAACTACTTAGGATAGTAGTGTATGTACTCCGCTTTATTAAAAAACTTCCACTTTGTAACGAAATGAAAGCATCAGACCTAATTATTGCTGAAAAATATGTTATTCAGTCAATTCAATTTGAGCATTTTTGTGATGAAATTAGCAAGCTAAGTAACTCTAAATTATGCTCCAAAAAGTTTAAGAATCTTTGTCCGTTTTTGGACGAAGACAAGATTTTACGAATACAAGGACGATTATCTAATTCCGATCTCCCTTTTGAAACTAAGCATCCCGCTTTATTGCCAAAAAATGATCATATCGTTAATCTTATTATCGATTATTATCATAAAGCAAATTGTCATACGGGTCCAAATTTGTTGATGTCCATTTTACGACAACGTTTTTGGATACTTTCCGCTAGAAGTATTGTTAGAAAACGAGTATACCAATGTAACTCCTGTTTTCGTTTATCGCCTGTTCATCCCGTACCAAAATGGCTGATCTGCCTTTATGTCGAGTACAAGAAACAAAGGCATTTGTACATACTGGCGTCGATTATGCAGGTCCAATTAAAATTACGCTAACGCGACGGCGAGGTTTTCGATCACAGAAGGCCTACATTTGTTTTTTTGTGTGTCTGACCACTAAGGCGATACACATAGAATTAGTTTCCGACTTGTCTTCTGATTGTTTTCTGGCCGCCTTGAAAAGATTTATATCACGCCGCGGTCCTGTTGCTTGTTTATATTCGGACAACGGGACAAATTTTATTGGTGCCAAGACACAATTAGAGGAATTATATACGTTTTTGGTATCCGCAAATTATCAAACCGCTTTAAAAAATGAACTTGCAATTCACCGTATTGAGTGGAAAATGATTCCTCCACGAGCCCCTCATTTTGGAGGTATGTGGGAGTCAAATATAAAGAGTTGCAAGACGCATCTATTTCCAGTAATTGGAAGTCAACTATTATCATATGAAGAGTTACTGACTGTCCTTACTCAAATAGAATGTCTGTTAAATTCCAGACCTCTTTGTTTATTATCATCAGACCCTCACCCTGAGGTTCTCACACCTGCTCATTTTTTAATGTCTACGCCTTTACAATCTTTACCGCCTTTGATTTACCAAGTGAAAATATTAACTTGGTCAATCGCAAAAATTATTAGATATATTAGTAAGATCTTATTGGAAAAATGGAAGACAGACTACTTGCATACGCTACAAAGTCGTCAAAAGTGGTGCACTTCTAGTAATCCCATCAAGGTAGGGACTATAGTTCTTATTAATCAAGACGATACTCCTCCGCTGCGATGGCCCTTAGGTGTGATCCAGGAAGTTCATCCCGGCCGAGATGGCGTTGTTAGAGTTGCCACTGTCAAAACAAAAAACAGTTCCTTTAAACGAGCAATTGTGAAACTTTGCCCGTTGCCCACCAATAATTAAATACTATTATACTTACCCGCATTTCTTCAAACGCATTTATTCATCCGCTTATAAAGGTTTAGTTTAATAGCATTATGCTTTACCGCTTACATATACTCTTGTACTACATGTGTATTGAGCAAGCACTGAGTTTTTTTTTATTTTTTTTTTATTAATTAATTTTTTTGTTCCATTCCTTTGAAGGTTTCCTACTTTCAAAGCGGGGTTCCATTCCTTTTCCATTCCTTTGAAAGTTTCCTACTTTCAAGGCGGGGAGTATGGTTCGGCGACTTATAGATAATTTATAAGTGCCTTAGTTCGCGCCAAAAGTATCGTTGTGCATTCGAAATAAATACTGATAGTGCGCGATAAACAGAACTACATTTATCTTGTAACGAACACCTGGTTCGCAAGAGTGCATTAATATAGAAAACGTGGATCGTGTGTGTGACCGCAGAGCACTCAAGAAGTGCCTAAATTTTTGTTTTACCGCTTAAAAACATAATATAAACCGCAACTGTGTGTTAACTGTATTGTGCGTGTCGAAATCACCTATAGCACCGAAAGCCAAGAAGTTCTGGTGAGTTTTTTTGACTTTGTTTATATGAATTTATGCAAACAATTAACATTAAACATTTATACTGTAACTTGTACAATACAACCGCCTTATCGCTTTCCAATTTAGTCCCGCAATATTGTATCCTGATAATTTCTTTATACACTAAATTGTTTAATCCACCCGCTTATTTAATTAATTACGTGGAGGAAGTTACGCCCCTCCAGTGGACGTTAACTTGTTGTAGAACGAGTCCATGGGTGTTAGAGATGTTTCGCCTAGAGCAGCAATGTTGGAGATGTACTCGTATAGGTAACCACCCTTCTTTGACACCAACTTAAACTTATCGTCCTCGGGGAAGTGTTTGCGCACCTTGACAAATTGCCCTATGTCCAAGTTTTTCGCCAAATTATCAAGACTCGAGGCCATAAACCGCAGCGAGTCGATAAATCTCAATTGTACATAAAATTCATCGTTTTCGCGTAGCAACACGTTCTTTGTAAACGATATATGAATCGTTCCTTGTTGTTGGGGATGACATCCGCTTGTTCTCTACTGCTCCCTAGCTCTTTAATGATGAAGTGGCTGTCGTAACCACTCAGGTTATCGAATACGATGGGTATAAAATTTGGGACCTTTACTGGATATTACATTCTGGATTAGCGGCAAACCGAAATTCTCCTGTAAGATGGTCATGGTCCTTTACTCTGCCATCACCAAGGGGTTTTTTTGCAAATACCGCAATCACCCATCATATAGAATAGCAGCTCGTCCAGAGGTTCCAATGGTTGCATGGGCACGTTTGTTTTTATTATCCTGCCCAATCTCTTGGTCTCCTCCTTCATCAATAATATAAAAACTTTGACAGCATCTGGTTTTCTGTACGCCTCAAATTTATTGAGGGACTCGTCATACGAACATTTAATATAATAGACAAAGCTATGAGCTTCATGTTGGTGGATGCTAGTTGTAAAAGATGTTCTCGGATTGGGGGTAGCAGAACTAATCGGTGTGAGGGTACTTTCGAAGTCTGCGTAAATAACAAACGGTACTCTCATCTGTTTATGCACGCTTGCAAACTACAACACGTTGTTCAAATTGCCCAGCATGGTTGTAGCTATGTGATTGCAGGCGTGCTCAACGTGTTTTCGAAGCTGATCTGAGCGAAACAAAACTAAACAGCCGTCGCAGACCAATTTGTGTTGATGGTGTTTTGATATCTGATGTCCAATCAACTACCCCAAGTCCTTTATCCAACAGTAGTATTCGTTTTCACCGTCTTGGATGTGCAGCAGGTTTGTTTTTTCTCGCTGAAGTGTAGCGGACCGACTATGGACTTGCTTTCTGCCCCAAACACATTAACACTAATATCATTTAACTTCTCAAATTTGGAGATATCCTTCATTTTTACAGAGAACTCGATGCTAGCAAAGTTAAGAACGGTGCTGTAGCGAGGGTAATTATTTATCCGGTGCGGAGTGTCAGTGCTGGGATGAGGAGCTGCTACCACGCTCCAGCAAAAGCATGCGCTGTTGTGATTTTGTATATTGATGACAGCTCTCTTATCCCTTATTCATTTTGGTAATGGTATATAGGAAGATCCTCGAATGGGCGTGTATTTATTAATATTAATTTCTAAGTAAAGCACTTGCTTTAGGGTCCACCCCATAACAAACACATTTACTATCTATTAGTTATTCTACTGAAAGCTACCCGAGTATCGTTATTGAAACTCATCAGACCTTGCAGACATCGTCTCCATATACGTGTTATAGGCCTCCTCTAGGTTACTGGAGAAGGTGATAACCATGTTGCGCATGTTGAAGGATTTAATATCCTCTGTACCCTCTGTCACACCCATCTTCATGTAACCGTCAAACACCTCCAAGTTGACCTTGAGGGATGTGTGAATATAGCCAGTTGACCTCTGACTAAGACTATGAACCTCTCTCTCCTATTTCGGAGGAAGTCTAAGATGTCTAGAAATAACAAATGTTAGACACCTATTTGATGTTTTAAAATATACGTACCATCAGAATCATTATTTTTTAGTCTGAACGTGGCTATTCTATTCTTATATGCGCAGGCAATAACTTGTACCCCATCATCGTAAACTTTAGTTGCAACCGTTTTGTGCGCGTTGGAGCGCTGGTGGGCCGCCAAGTTGACGATTTCTACCCGACAATCCTCGCACATGGAGCTCCTCGGTACCTTGGAGGCAGGCCCCTCGACCGCTATTGGAGAAAGGCTTTTAACCCCAGATGGTCCGGCAACTGGGGTGACCCACCATGCTTAGCATCCTTGTGCCGTTTTAGGTTGTCACGCCTTGAAAAGGATGCCTGGCACATCTCGCAGACAAGAAGGTCTGGGGTTTTCGAGACTAGTCCATGCTGCTGGAGCTGGTGCCTCAAACTATCTCGAGAACGCAACCCAACAGACATCGCGGATGAACGAAGACGTTTTACCGTAAATAATGATCAACAAATCGTATGGTTATGTTACTAATTTCGGATACACTCAGTGGATAATATATAACTTGGTTAGGCTCTTTCTCCAGATTATACCCAGGCGGTACAGACAGACTGAATTCAAATATGCTGTGTCAGTAAATTGTTTCTGAACGATATCCTGTGGTGATATTAGTTTCCACAAAAATGTTTCATACTCAAATTATGTTCACTTGTTAGTCTGCGATGTGCAGGACGTTTGCAGAAAGTTTACGGTTGGCAAACCCCAAGATGCTTCCAATACTGTTTTCAGGGTTTGCACAAAAATCGATCGGTAGACTGCTTCGTATAGAACACTTTAATGTATTATTGTTCGCACTTGGTTTGAAATATTTTTCAATGTTCTCGTTGATGCCTGATGCCGTACTGAGCCATTTTATTCCTCCAATTCGTATGATCCCGGTTCAATAATTATTTTATGCTCCTCTGAGTCATTAAAATACAAAATATTGTCCCCAGAGTGCACGTTCTGCACAGTATTACAAGTGTACAGTCCTACTAAGCACAAAGCATATACACCATTCTGCTTCAACTTAAATGGAGGGTATATGGGACCACTTATTATGATATTACCATGCCCGAATGCGCTCACTGTTTTAACCATTGTCACTTAGAAACTTTAACACTAAATGCACACAATTGTAAGTGCCGTAAGTCTGCTCTGGTACACTGGTGTAGTAAATTTTGCAACCTCGAAAATATCACTTTACTTCTTTCGGCGGTCTCAGGTCTCCAAACGAATCGTAGTATAACACACTATTTCCACGCTTTCGGTACCCTACCCAATGTGTACCTGATCCTTTTGTGGTATCCAAATTAATCACACCCGACTCGTTGACACGCAGTCTAATCTTTTATAACTGATCTCTAGAAAAGACGCTGCGAAAATGAGGAATGTTAGATGCGTAGTTCCTTATATCCACGTCGGTGAGAGCTCTTCGTGGTAACTTGCTTAGTTTTTTGATACTTTTTTACAAATGCCACGCCTCTGTTTGTACGGTTTCAAGAATAATGCTGTGCCTTTTTTGTAGTTTTAGAAACATTCCATTTCTTTTTTCCAACGGCAATGGCTTCTATAGATCTATTGTGCCGTTCAATCTCCTTAAGCTGCCTGTTGGCTGTCTTGTTATCATTTACTGCTTTAGCTATCACCGCAGCTCCACCTGTTAGGGCTCCTAGAGCACTTAGTCCTGTGAATATCGGAATCATTGGTAGAAAACCTCTTTTCTGTGGAACAGGTATAATACGTGGAACTTTAATTTTGCTTAGCCCACCAGCTCCTTTTACCAATTAGAATACCAACGTCTAGTAACTTTTTTAGGTTGGAACCAACTCGGTCTATTGCAGATCGTATTTTCTTCAAGAATCCACCTTTGAAACTTATTTTCTTCCTTAACCCCATACCCATTTTTCTCTTCGCTTTCATAGCGTTTGTCACAAACCAAGCTGCAGCCCTTTCACCAAACCTTGCGTCTTTGGATATAACTCTCCCCAAGCTTCTTCTTCTTCTAAAATTTGATCTGCTAGATGTCTAGCTGGGAGATCGTCGGGGTACTTGGAGTATGCAATGTCGTGGTCCCTGCACAAACGATCCAACTCCTTGATCACCTCTTGCTAAGCGCTCTTTCAACTTTGTACCGGGACCGCAGTACTGATAACCAGGAATATGCAGCTCAAACGGTAGACTGTTTATAGCGCTGTTGATTAAACCCTGCCCAGAACAGATAATCATGTGTTTACCCAAAAGAAAATATCAAACTATACTAAATAAATAAACAACGATGAGTCTATTTCTACTTTTTCAATTTAGCTTCAAAAAATTTACACTTCATTACAGTTTCAGAAACTACTTAAACAATATATTTACAATAACAATATATTTACATCAACATCTTACGTCTCTTGAGCGGTGGAAGCGACCGCAGTTATTGTTAGTTCGTTACACTTGTTTCCTATAACTACAAACAGAGGTGTGAAAACATAGACTTCACCACCAATTTCTTCGGTGTTGAAACGCGATTGAGCGAAATTCTTTACCTGCAACCATAACCCTCAACAAAAATGTGCTTCTATACCGGGAGGTGTTAGCTTATGTAAGTAGGAAGAATATTCTTAATGTAACCCCATTCAGTTTGAAACAAATATCGAACACGGTCCTTTGCAATTGTTCGCAAACTTGGTACTAGACGGTTACTCATTAACAACTGTTTATAATTGTTTACAACTGTCTTTTATAAAATACCTTCTCTAGTTATCACCATAACCGAAATCTTCAGAATCCCACAAATTTAAACGTTTAAACATTTCCACTAATATTCTTGTACGTGTCACGTCTTGCACAAATATATCTGCAAAAAGTATAACCAGCTCCAAAACATTTAGTGCACTCTGATTCAATTCGTTGTAGAATAAATTATTGCCGATTCGAACTTCACCTTCAACCAAGATTAAATTCGTTTCTCTCCTTCAGTCAGAGTAATAAACCGATGACCATCGTTTAAATTAGAATTAGCAACAAACCCTACTAATTCGCTGTATAATGTTGGAAAGTCGCGACTTTTCAACTGCTTAAATTGATACTCATACTGCTCTAGCATATGGATTATTTTGCGGCACTCTAATTCGTTTATAACTATCGAGTATTACCCATTATTAATTTTAACTGGAACGTTTCGTCCTCAGTTGATCCAGACACTGGTGATAGAGTGATAATAATCAGGTCTCCTAGTTGTATGTATAGATTTTCCATTTCGAGTGCGTCATTTAATCGACTGTTTAGCACGTCGCAAGAAAATGAGTTAATTTGAAATTCTATTCGAAAATTGGTAAAGGCTATTCAATTTTCGTATGTCAATTCCAGAACATGGTTGATACAATATTTCTTGCTACACACCAATCGTAATGAGGGTTTTATTGCCTGGTTTATAACAAACCCAATTTCCACATCGTGAGGGTGTTCATTCAATTCATTTAAACTATACGTAAACTTATTAATCAGATTTTCAGTATACAAAACTTGTGCATTATTAACATCTACAGACTTCATTGCTTCACACTGCTTTCACGGAGATGACTGAGAAAGGAACCTATGCCGATCGTCATTTTATATATCTGGTTATTGCTGCGCATGCTCCGATTATGGATGAGCTTAGAAGGATGAATATTTGAATTATATTAACATCTTTATTTATACATTTCAAACAAACAATACATATACAAAACCTTTACAAAAATTTATAAATTGTGCATTTACAATGATAATTTTTCTACATAGTTCAAAAAACATTCGATAAAATCTCACAATAAGTTTAACTCTTCAAATTTATCTTGTAATTTACAGTAATTTATTTGATTCTGGTCGAATTGTTCACAAAGAGTTCATACTTGTTGCAGCTTTATCCACCTGGAGTTGTCATAACATGATCCAACATTATTCCCATAAATATAACCACGTTCGACATTAATTCTAGCATCACTCAAACTCCTCCGAAACATTACTATGCCGTCTTTAATATGTGAGGATACTATTGTATCTACTTTTAGGATGTATTTTTGTACTGAACATATAAGAATTGTAATCGTATTTTATATAGCTGAAATAAGGTCAACACGGAAATTACCAAAACTTTCTATCGCTTATTGCGAACGGTAACCTTCACCCCTCTTGATTATTGTTCTCATTTAAAAAAGAATCCAATTTCAAAATGATTCGATAACCCCTTCACTTGTAGCACATACTCGACTACTTTATCTGAGAAATTGGTAATAATATCCATCATGCGCAGTGGATTTAGATTATCCAGCTTCGCAAATAAACTATTTTGCAACCATGAACAACAATTGCAAAAGAATTGTGTAACGCTTCACATTATTAGTCATACTCTCAAATAACTCGCCCTTGTTTACTATGTATATAAAACCCGTGCGAGGCAATATGACTTCAGTTCCGTTTAGTCTTTGTCTAGTTAACAAGCTTTTTTAATTATTTTCAGTAAAATGTCTTCGTTCATCCACGATGTCTGTGGGGTTGCGTTCTCGAGGAGTGATAGTTTGAAGAGGCACCAGCTCCAGCAGCATGGACTGGTCTCGAAAACCCCAGACCTTTTTGTCTGCGAGGTGTGCCCGGCATCCTTTTCTAGGGTGACAACCTAAAACGGCACAAGGATGCTAAGCATGGTGTGGTGACCCTAGTTGCCGGACCATCTGGGGTTAAGAGACCTGTACCAATAGCGGTTGAGAGGCCTAGCTAAAGCTTAT